>OY986437.1:163518119-163684559 GCA_963920525.1 Dichetophora obliterata | reverse complement strand
TTAATTTAATTAATTAATTAATTTAATTTAATTTAATTTAATTTAATTTAATTTAATTTAATTTAATTTAATTTAATTTAATTTAATTTAATTTAATTTAATTTAATTTAATTTAATTTAATTTAATTTAATTTAATTAATTTAATTTAATTTAATTTAATTTAATTTAATTTAATTTAATTTAATTTAATTAATTTAATTTAATTTAATTAATTTAATTTAATTTAATTTAATTTAATTTAATTTAATTTAATTTAATTTAATTTATTTAATTTAATTTAATTTAATTTAATTTAATTTAATTTAATTTAATTTAATTTAATTAATTTAATTTAATTTAATTTAATTTAATTTAATTTAATTTAATTTAATTTAATTTAATTTAATTTAATTTAATTTAATTTAATTTAATTTAATTTAATTTAATTTAATTTAATTTAATTAATTTAATTTAATTTAATTAATTTAATTTAAATTAATTAAATTAAATTAAATTAAATTAAATTAAATTAAATTAAATTAAATTAAATTAAATTAAATTAAATTAAATTAAATTAAATTAAATTAAATTAAATTAAATTAAATTAAATTAAATTAAATTAAATTAAATTAAATTAAATTAAATTAAATTAAATTAAATTAAATTAAATTAAATTAAATTAAATTAAATTAAATTAAATTAAATTAATTAAATTAAATTAAATTAAATTAAATTAAATTAAATTAAATTAAATTAAATTAAATTAAATTAAATTAAATTAAATTAAATTAAATTAAATTAAATTAAATTAAATTAAATTAAATTAAATTAAATTAAATTAAATTAAATTAAATTAAATTAAATTAAATTAAATTAATTAAATAAATTAAATTAAATTAAATTAAATTAAATTAAATTAATTAAATTAAATTAAATTAAATTAAATTAAATTAAATTAAATTAAATTAAATTAAATTAAATTAAATTAAATTAAATTAAATTAAATTAAATTAAATTAAATTAAATTAAATTAAATTAAATTAAATTAAATTAAATTAAATTAAATTAAATTAAATTAAATTAAATTAAATTAAATTAAATTAAATTAAATTAAATTAAATTAAATTAAATTAAATTAAATTAAATTAAATTAAATTAAATTAAATTAAATTAAATTAAATTAAATTAAATTAAATTAAATTAAATTAAATTAAATTAAATTAAATTAAATTAAATTAAATTAAATTAATTAAATTAAATTAAATTAAATTAAATTAAATTAATTAAATTAAATTAAATTAAATTAAATTAAATTAAATTAAATTAAATTAAATTAAATTAAATTAAATTAAATTAAATTAAATTAAATTAAATTAAATTAAATTAAATTAAATTAAATTAAATTAAATTAAATTAAATTAAATTAAATTAAATTAAATTAAATTAAATTAAATTAAATTAAATTAAATTAAATTAAATTAAATTAAATTAAATTAAATTAAATTAAATTAAATTAAATTAAATTAAATTAAATTAAATTAAATTAAATTAAATTAAATTAAATTAAATTAAATTAAATTAAATTAAATTAAATTAAATTAAATTAAATTAAATTAAATTAAATTAAATTAAATTAAATTAATTAAATTAAATTAAATTAAATTAAATTAAATTAAATTAAATTAAATTAAATTAAATTAAATTAAATTAATTAAATTAAATTAAATTAAATTAAATTAAATTAAATTAAATTAAATTAAATTAAATTAAATTAAATTAAATTAAATTAAATTAAATTAAATTAAATTAAATTAATTAAATTAAATTAAATTAAATTAAATTAAATTAATTAAATTAAATTAAATTAAATTAAATTAATTAAATTAAATTAAATTAAATTAAATTAAATTAAATTAAATTAAATTAAATTAAATTAAATTAAATTAAATTAAATTAAATTAAATTAAATTAAATTAAATTAAATTAAATTAAATTAAATTAAATTAAATTAATTAAATTAAATTAAATTAAATTAAATTAAATTAAATTAAATTAAATTAAATTAAATTAAATTAAATTAATTAAATTAAATTAAATTAAATTAAATTAAATTAAATTAAATTAAATTAAATTAAATTAAATTAAATTAAATTAAATTAAATTAAATTAAATTAAATTAAATTAAATTAAATTAAATTAAATTAAATTAAATTAAATTAAATTAAATTAAATTAAATTAAATTAAATTAAATTAAATTAAATTAAATTAAATTAAATTAAATTAAATTAAATTAAATTAAATTAAATTAAATTAAATTAAATTAAATTAAATTAAATTAAATTAAATTAAATTAAATTAAATTAAATTAAATTAATTAAATTAAATTAAATTAAATTAAATTAAATTAAATTAAATTAAATTAAATTAAATTAAATTAAATTAAATTAAATTAAATTAAATTAAATTAAATTAAATTAATTAAATTAAATTAAATTAAATTAAATTAAATTAAATTAAATTAAATTAAATTAAATTAAATTAAATTAAATTAAATTAAATTAAATTAAATTAAATTAAATTAAATTAAATTAAATTAAATTAAATTAAATTAAATTAAATTAAATTAAATTAAATTAAATTAAATTAAATTAAATTAAATTAAATTAAATTAAATTAAATTAAATTAAATTAAATTAAATTAAATTAAATTAAATTAAATTAAATTAAATTAAATTAAATTAAATTAAATTAAATTAAATTAAATTAAATTAAATTAAATTAAATTAAATTAAATTAAATTAAATTAAATTAAATTAAATTAAATTAAATTAAATTAAATTAAATTAAATTAAATTAAATTAAATTAAATTAAATTAAATTAAATTAAATTAAATTAAATTAAATTAAATTAAATTAAATTAAATTAAATTAAATTAAATTAAATTAAATTAAATTAAATTAAATTAAATTAAATTAAATTAAATTAAATTAAATTAAATTAAATTAAATTAAATTAAATTAAATTAAATTAATTAAATTAAATTAAATTAAATTAAATTAAATTAAATTAAATTAAATTAAATTAAATTAAATTAAATTAAATTAAATTAAATTAAATTAAATTAAATTAAATTAAATTAAATTAAATTAAATTAAATTAAATTAAATTAAATTAAATTAAATTAAATTAAATTAAATTAAATTAAATTAAATTAAATTAAATTAAATTAAATTAAATTAAATTAAATTAAATTAAATTAAATTAAATTAAATTAAATTAAATTAAATTAAATTAAATTAAATTAAATTAAATTAAATTAAATTAAATTAAATTAAATTAAATTAAATTAAATTAAATTAAATTAAATTAAATTAAATTAAATTAAATTAAATTAAATTAAATTAAATTAAATTAAATTAAATTAAATTAAATTAAATTAAATTAAATTAAATTAAATTAAATTAAATTAAATTAAATTAAATTAAATTAAATTAAATTAAATTAAATTAAATTAAATTAAATTAAATTAAATTAAATTAAATTAAATTAAATTAAATTAAATTAAATTAAATTAAATTAAATTAAATTAAATTAAATTAAATTAAATTAAATTAAATTAAATTAAATTAAATTAAATTAAATTAAATTAAATTAAATTAAATTAAATTAAATTAAATTAAATTAAATTAAATTAAATTAAATTAAATTAAATTAAATTAAATTAAATTAAATTAAATTAAATTAAATTAAATTAAATTAAATTAAATTAAATTAAATTAAATTAAATTAAATTAAATTAAATTAAATTAAATTAAATTAAATTAAATTAAATTAAATTAATTAAATTAAATTAAATTAAATTAAATTAAATTAAATTAAATTAAATTAAATTAAATTAAATTAAATTAAATTAAATTAAATTAATTAAATTAAATTAAATTAAATTAAATTAAATTAAATTAAATTAAATTAAATTAAATTAAATTAAATTAAATTAAATTAAATTAAATTAAATTAAATTAAATTAAATTAAATTAAATTAAATTAAATTAAATTAAATTAAATTAAATTAAATTAAATTAAATTAAATTAAATTAAATTAAATTAAATTAAATTAAATTAAATTAAATTAAATTAAATTAAATTAAATTAAATTAAATTAAATTAAATTAAATTTAAATTAAATTAAATTAAATTAAATTAAATTAAATTAATTAAATTAAATTAAATTAAATTAAATTAAATTAAATTAAATTAAATTAAATTAAATTAAATTAAATTAAATTAAATTAAATTAAATTAAATTAAATTAAATTAAATTAAATTAAATTAAATTAAATTAAATTAAATTAAATTAAATTAAATTAAATTAAATTAATTAAATTAAATTAAATTAAATTAAATTAAATTAAATTAAATTAAATTAATTAAATTAAATTAAATTAAATTAAATTAAATTAAATTAAATTAAATTAAATTAAATTAAATTAAATTAAATTAAATTAAATTAAATTAAATTAAATTAAATTAAATTAAATTAAATTAAATTAAATTAAATTAAATTAAATTAAATTAAATTAAATTAAATTAAATTAAATTAAATTAAATTAAATTAAATTAAATTAAATTAAATTAAATTAAATTAAATTAAATTAAATTAAATTAAATTAAATTAAATTAAATTAAATTAAATTAAATTAAATTAAATTAAATTAAATTAAATTAAATTAAATTAAATTAAATTAAATTAAATTAAATTAAATTAAATTAAATTAAATTAAATTAAATTAAATTAAATTAAATTAAATTAAATTAAATTAAATTAAATTAAATTAAATTAAATTAAATTAAATTAAATTAAATTAAATTAAATTAAATTAAATTAAATTAAATTAAATTAAATTAAATTAAATTAAATTAAATTAAATTAAATTAAATTAAATTAAATTAAATTAAATTAAATTAAATTAAATTAAATTAAATTAAATTAAATTAAATTAAATTAAATTAAATTAAATTAAATTAAATTAAATTAAATTAAATTAAATTAAATTAAATTAAATTAAATTAAATTAAATTAAATTAAATTAAATTAAATTAAATTAAATTAAATTAAATTAAATTAAATTAAATTAAATTAAATTAAATTAAATTAAATTAAATTAAATTAAATTAAATTAAATTAAATTAAATTAAATTAAATTAAATTAAATTAAATTAAATTAAATTAAATTAAATTAAATTAAATTAAATTAAATTAAATTAAATTAAATTAAATTAAATTAAATTAAATTAAATTAAATTAAATTAAATTAAATTAAATTAAATTAAATTAAATTAAATTAAATTAAATTAAATTAAATTAAATTAAATTAAATTAAATTAAATTAAATTAAATTAAATTAAATTAAATTAAATTAAATTAAATTAAATTAAATTAAATTAAATTAAATTAAATTAAATTAAATTAAATTAAATTAAATTAAATTAAATTAAATTAAATTAAATTAAATTAAATTAAATTAAATTAAATTAAATTAAATTAAATTAAATTAAATTAAATTAAATTAAATTAAATTAAATTAAATTAAATTAAATTAAATTAAATTAAATTAAATTAAATTAAATTAAATTAAATTAAATTAAATTAAATTAAATTAAATTAAATTAAATTAAATTAAATTAAATTAAATTAAATTAAATTAAATTAAATTAAATTAAATTAAATTAAATTAAATTAAATTAAATTAAATTAAATTAAATTAAATTAAATTAAATTAAATTAAATTAAATTAAATTAAATTAAATTAAATTAAATTAAATTAAATTAAATTAAATTAAATTAAATTAAATTAAATTAAATTAAATTAAATTAAATTAAATTAAATTAAATTAAATTAAATTAAATTAAATTAAATTAAATTAAATTAAATTAAATTAAATTAAATTAAATTAAATTAAATTAAATTAAATTAAATTAAATTAAATTAAATTAAATTAAATTAAATTAAATTAAATTAAATTAAATTAAATTAAATTAAATTAAATTAAATTAAATTAAATTAAATTAAATTAAATTAAATTAAATTAAATTAAATTAAATTAAATTAAATTAAATTAAATTAAATTAAATTAAATTAAATTAAATTAAATTAAATTAAATTAAATTAAATTAAATTAAATTAAATTAAATTAAATTAAATACAATTAAATTAAATTAAATTAAATTAAATTAAATTAAATTAAATTAAATTAAATTAAATTAAATTAAATTAAATTAAATTAAATTAAATTAAATTAAATTAAATTAAATTAAATTAAATTAAATTAAATTAAATTAAATTAAATTAAATTAAATTAAATTAAATTAAATTAAATTAAATTAAATTAAATTAAATTAAATTAAATTAAATTAAATTAAATTAAATTAAATTAAATTAAATTAAATTAAATTAAATTAAATTAAATTAAATTAAATTAAATTAAATTAAATTAAATTAAATTAAATTAAATTAAATTAAATTAAATTAAATTAAATTAAATTAAATTAAATTAAATTAAATTAAATTAAATTAAATTAAATTAAATTAAATTAAATTAAATTAAATTAAATTAAATTAAATTAAATTAAATTAAATTAAATTAAATTAAATTAAATTAAATTAAATTAAATTAAATTAAATTAAATTAAATTAAATTAAATTAAATTAAATTAAATTAAATTAAATTAAATTAAATTAAATTAAATTAAATTAAATTAAATTAAATTAAATTAAATTAAATTAAATTAAATTAAATTAAATTAAATTAAATTAAATTAAATTAAATTAAATTAAATTAAATTAAATTAAATTAAATTAAATTAAATTAAATTAAATTAAATTAAATTAAATTAAATTAAATTAAATTAAATTAAATTAAATTAAATTAAATTAAATTAAATTAAATTAAATTAAATTAAATTAAATTAAATTAAATTAAATTAAATTAAATTAAATTAAATTAAATTAGATTAAATTAAATTAAATTAAATTAAATTAAATTAAATTAAATTAAATTAAATTAAATTAAATTAAATTAAATTAAATTAAATTAAATTAAATTAAATTAAATTAAATTAAATTAAATTAAATTAAATTAAATTAAATTAAATTAAATTAAATTAAATTAAATTAAATTAAATTAAATTAAATTAAATTAAATTAAATTAAATTAAATTAAATTAAATTAAATTAAATTAAATTAAATTAAATTAAATTAAATTAAATTAAATTAAATTAAATTAAATTAAATTAAATTAAATTAAATTAAATTAAATTAAATTTAATTAAATTAAATTAAATTGAATTAAATTAAATTAAATTAAATTAAATTAAATTAAATTAAATTAAATTAAATTAAATTAAATTAAATTATATTAAATTAAATTAAATTAAATTAAATTAAATTAAATTAAATTAAATTAAATTAAATTAAATTAAATTAAATTAAATTAAATTAAATTAAATTAAATTAAATTAAATTAAATTAAATTAAATTAAATTAAATTAAATTAAATTAAATTAAATTAAATTAAATTAAATTAAATTAAATTAAATTAAATTAAATTAAAAAGCAAGCTGTCATGGAAAACCAACGTGGAAGAAAGGGTGAAGAAATCCACCATTGCGCTATACACATCCAAGAAGATGCTAGGCAGTACCTGGGGTCTCTTACCCTTTCTGATTCACTGGATCTATGTAACGGTAGTGCGTCCTAGTCTACTCTATGGGATTATTGTCTGGTGGCCGGCTGTGAACAAATCAACATTCCCCAGGCACTTGAAGAAAACTCAGCGGCAGGCAGCGCTATGCATCACGGGAGCACTGAAGTCAACTCCAATTAAAGTGCTTGAAACCATTCTAAGTAGGGATATCATGGACATACACGCAAAACTAATAGCCGGAAAAACGGCACAACGCCTTACGGCGGCAGGCAATATGCACATTCAAAATTTTGGACATTGTATAATCGGAAAGGATCCACTTAGTAGCACGGACTACATGGTGCCTCGCACGATAGTCAATTCCAAAGCACGAACTCTTCTGGGACCAAATGACTGGTGCAAAGGTATAGAACAAGCACAGCAGGCAGTCGACATATTTACAGCCAAATATATTGACCATTTTTAGTATAGTTGCCGAAAGTAACCATATGAACTAAAATACAAAATTTTAGTATAATACGACTAAAACCGTATGAAATAAAGCAATTTAATTTGTTTGTGGATAATAAAAGGGGGCGTGGGAAGCAATTTTTGTTAAGTAATACAAACTAAGCCAAAATTTTAGCTCAATCGGCCCAGTAGTACATTTTAATTTCTCAGAAAGTGGGCGTGATCGCATTATAGCCAATTTTTAGTACAGATGCCGATAGTAACCATACAAACTAAATTACCAGATTTTAGTACTATATGACCAAAATATACAATTTTCACTGATTTGTGGGCAGAAAAGGGGGCGTATAAAACCAATTTTTAGTTTAGCTGCCGGCAGTAACCATCTCATATTAAGCAAACGCAAATGTTGTCCGGCGTAAGGCTTTTTAAGTACAAGTCCAATCTTAGTAAATTTAGTATTTAGATCTGTAGATATGCAAACTGGACTTTTTATTTCTTAAAAATTTATATTTTTTAAGTTATAGCGAGTTAAAGTTTGTTGTTATGTTTCTTTTTCTCTTCTTAATTTCAGCATATGCTTAAAAATATGTGCGGTATTTAGCGCCACCTATCGGCTAATAGCTATGAAACTATTATACTGACGAATAATCTTTTATAATTTCACAGCTAAGACTATGAATTGATATATTCAATACCAAAGTGATACTGCAATGATTTCTTACAATTGAAAAAGATTTCTAAGTTGTTGGTCGGAAAAATTTTAATTTTTAAAAATTTACAAAAAAATTTAATAGGAAATTGGAAACTGATAATGAAAAATTTTTGTTCAAGCATTTTTCAACTGGAAATCAAGAAATATTCTTACTCCTGTATATTTAAAATAAATTTGTGTATGAAATTAAATATGCTAACATTATATCGTCATTGCGAGTGCAATACCTCGTATACTGCAAAAAGGTCAAATTTAATTTCATTTAAAATTTGATCAGTTGAAAATCTATTCAATAGCTTAAAATACAATCTAGGTGTGTTTGATTTTGGCGTTTTAACGCCACACGGGCTTACTAGTACAAACTAAATTACCAAATTTAAGTCTTGTACGAATAAAACCGTCCGAAATAAAGCAATTTCATTGATTTGGGGGCGGTAAAAGGGGGCGAGGTAAATTTTTTTTCCTAAAAAAATCGACTTCCAAAATTTCAGCTCAATCGGTCCAGTAGTTTTGGAGTCTATAGAGATCACACAGACAGACAGACGGACAGACGGACAGTGTTTTGCTTTTTATATACATAGATATTCTTATGTATATGTATTATTATCTTAGGCTGTGTGCGAATTGATCTAAATGCGACCTAAACTAAATTGGGCCGATAAGGCAGTGCTTTCTAAATAATTTAGGAAATTCTCGAGCTACCTAAATGCTTTCTAAATTAGGAAGCACTGCCTTATCGACACTATTTAGTTTAGGTCGTATTTAGATCAATTCGCACACAGCCTTAATATATAAAAGGCAAGCACGCTGCTCCGTGTCCAATATCTCTCAAACCGTTAGCCTGAAAGTATGCGCATCTTAATACATAAAAGGCAAGTATGCTGCTCCGCACACAGTATTTCTCAAATTGTAATTGTTTTTGACAGTAAAGTCATTTTACAAGACACACTATTCTCAAAAATATTCAACCTGAAAGTATGCACAGAAAATATATTTTATACTTATCAATGACAATCAGAGTTGCCAACTCGGGAGAATTTCTCCATTTGGGTGAAATTTTGACTCGATGAGGGAGTGGGGGAATGAGTTAATTTTTGGGGGAATTCATTTAATTTTTATTTTTTCAAAATTCTTTTAAAAATCATAAATTTTAAATTTTTCCGTATTAATATGCTTAGAAACTTTTGATTCTTTATTGCTGAACATTCCCATTGCATTAAAAACCTCAGTTGGCAACATGCATTTCTTTAGCTTTTCTTTTCTTGCATTCGCTTTGACTAATTTAATCAGCTAATTTACTAAGAAGTGATTACAATAAGTTAATTTGTTTTTTAATCCCAACGCGTACTGCGTAAGGGCTATATTAACTTTGTCACTCCGTTTACCATTAATGGTACAAAAATTTCAGTAAAGTTTAAAATAATTTTGTGATGGCTACTTCTATTTAATAAAATTACGCAATTTACTCTTTTTTATTCAGGGCGGGTTCGTGGAAGCGCTTAGCGTAAACTTATAGCTATACGCTTTCAGTATATATGTTATTTTTTTAAAAATGTTTTGTCAAATTTTTTGTGGATGTTTAAAAATGGGCTAAAAAATCTTACTTAAGTATTACAATATTTATTGAATAAAGACTGTTTTTAATGACTTATATTTTTTGGGGGGAATCGGTTGCAAAATGGGCAAAATTGATCCCCAGAATTGGTAAATTTGATTGAAACGAGTTGGCAGCCATGGCGACAATATTGAGTTTTTACAATAGTAGGTTTTTGATCTAAGACATGGTACATCATAAATTGCAAAAAATAAAACTCAATATTTCAAGGTTTAACAAATAAGATATTATAA
The DNA here is from genome assembly GCA_963920525.1 of Dichetophora obliterata. Lineage (NCBI taxonomy): Eukaryota > Metazoa > Arthropoda > Insecta > Diptera > Sciomyzidae > Dichetophora > Dichetophora obliterata. The sequence goes on along the minus strand of OY986437.1, from coordinate 163,673,859 downwards.
GAAGAAGGATAAAAAGATTTCATTAATTTACTGCTTGGCTTTGGAAAATTCGTAGCTTGGATTTGATGGATCGCATTAAATCCTGCAAATCTTAAAAAGTTTTATTTGTAATCATATTTGTCGTCTGCTTGTATTTTTTTCGGAAGTCATTGATTTTTTTGGCTGGGCGAATGTATTTTCTTAATTTAGTTTTAATAATAGCCCAATATCTTTCAATGGGTCTTAGTTCTGGACAGTTAGGGGGATTCAAACTTTTCTCAATAAAATTTATGTTCTTTTTTTATATACCAATCCCTAACTAAAGCTGAATAATGGCAAGTTGCTAGATCGGGCTAAAGTATTGCCAAAGAAGTGTGTTTTCTTATTAAAGGCCAAAGTCTTTTCTTCAAACACTCGTTTAAATTAATTTCAGAATTTATAGTGCTGGTCGCAATATATGGGGGGCTTCGTTTGGCCTGCCGTACCATAAATTTTTGGGGAAACTTTTCTTGCTGAATAGTTTTATATTTTTCAGGAACCTTAGATCGTTCAACTGCTGAAAAGAATTCCCTTCCAGGCAACGCACGGAAGTCTTTTTTAGTATAAGTTTCATCATCTATGATAATGCACGTGTTCTTATTGGTCACAAGATATTTATATAATTTTCGGCTTCGCTTAGTTTCAATATTTTGTTGTTTTTGTTCCTTTCGAGGTATAACATATTTTTGATATGACTTCATTTTAAATCTTCGCTTTATTCTCAATATCCTAACATGGTTTATATTAAATTTTTTTGCCAAATCGCGTAGGGAGAGGTTCGGAATTTTCTTCAATTTCTTATAACCTTCCTTTCCAATTTCTTGTTTCTTCCAGTACTTTTTTTACTCGTTCCTTTCTTCCTCGAGACGGATTTATGTTGTAAGAAGCGAATTACTATTTTCCGAGCCATCGCGTTTTGCAATTTGCAAGTTTAGCAATAGTTTTATAGGAAGCGTTTTTATTATTTTAGCAAATGTGCACAACTTTTTCGCGAAATCTTTCTTGTAAAGACGGCATCTTCGGGTTGGAGGGTTCAAGAGGACTGAAACATGGATGAATCAAATTAGGCATAATGGCAATCTGAATGCCAAATAAAAGCAACTTTGGTTCACGTAAGTAAGGATATAACTATGTTGTAATTTTCGGGTAGTTTTAATGCCAGTTCATAAATTCATAAATTTAATGGTTTGGTTTTTTAGTTTTACTATTTTTATGCAAGTAGCTTTCATACTAGTGGGTAGCAAAGTAGGATTTGACTATATCTACTGTATAATTATTTATATTAAATAACGAAATAAAAAAATTTGGTCGCATACCTATGGTGATTATGCAAATTTTTCAATCTTTTATGTACTCCCAGAATATGCTTGTCTTACTGACTGGCAACGTCAATTTTTAAAGAAATTATTTTGTTTTTTTGTAATTTACGCTATTGCTCTTTGTTTCTGTTGGCTGGAATCGCCAAGCAAGGCCTATATACAGTGTTGCGCAAAACAATAGCAACAAAATAAGTGCGCTGCAACAAAATCGTGTATCTTTTTTAATATTGGGGACACACAAAAATGATTATAGGAATCAAAGCATATATTCATACAGCATACATAAAACAAATCAAATTCAAATTTGGTTTTGTTTTTTTAATTAAATTTCCAATTAATGTGGCTACATTCAATTTGTCTGAGAGCAAAACAAAAGCAACAAAACTTGAAAAATGTAAAAGAGAACAGAAGTTCCAAGAATAACCGGTACAAGTTCCGTTATTGTAAAGTACGTGTTGTTTGTAAGTCATAAACATTTTAGTTAAGTTTTGTTTTTGCGCTAGTTGTGACATTGACTATTCCATTTATAATGGTACGTTTTAAAAACTGTGAAGTTCTTAAATTGCAAATTATTTCCGAATACAAAAACGAAAATTCGCAAATATCTAACGTGAAACAGTTTGATATTAATCAGTCAATAGTTTGCAGATTAATAAAGAAATATACCAACACAAAAGAGGTAACAACGGTACATTAAAGAGGGCGGCCGCGGAAGACATCGCTGCGTGATGACAGGAACATTAGTGTGCAAGCGTGTTCAAACGAAATGCATTTGCCACATCCAAAGAGGTTGTTCGGACACTTGATTTAGATATCCATCACAGCACTGTTTGATGACGAGCCGTTGAGAACGATTAAAGAAGTTACAGACCGGCAGAGAAACCTTTGCTTACAGCTAAGCATAAAAAACAAGGTGAGGTGTAACAATTTAAACAATTGTAGTATACCTATACATATTATTTAACTATTTAATTTACATTAATGTATTTCATTATAAAACAAGCTTTTCTTAAAATAAGTAATAATATAAAAACCTCTACTGTAAGAATTTTCGAGAGCATAAAAAACAAGGTGAGGTGTAACAATTTAAACAATTGTAGTACACCTATACATATTATTTAACTATTTAATTTACATTAATGTATTTCATAATAAAACAAGCTTTTCTTAAAATAAGTAATAATATAAAAACCTCTACTGTGAGAATTTTCGAGAACATGAACAATAATATTCAAACTAAGTTAAAGTAATACACCTCTACGGTATGTATCACCTCATTTCATTTTTTTACTAAGATATTATTCAAACAATAAGAACATATGTTTATACTAAGCACTACTATCTATCTCATTCGCACACATGTACCCATATGGCTGAATACAAAACATATGATATTATATTATACTTTTTACTCCTACACAAATATGTTAACATATGATTATGTTTACGTTTTCTATTAATATAAGTCTACTCACTCACACATATTAAACTATTAATACTAAATTACAAATATGTATTACGATATTCTACTATTACTTTTACACTAATTAAAGAACATATGATTCTATTTACATTCTAAACTACACAAACAATTGTTAACTAGTGTTAAGACAAAATACCGTTATGCTTACTATAAAAGGATGAACATATTTGAAAATAAATCAATTAGTTTTTGAGCTCCAAAGCTGCCAGCTAATTCTTATTTTTTTAAAGTCTTTGAGCTTTTTATAAGCTGCCAACTTTTAAAAATATAATGCCTTTGAACTTTATAGTGAACGGCTACCAAAAATATAAAACAAATTTAGAGCCAGTGGCGAATATATGCCGGCAACTCATTATTCAGGACCTAAATAAAAATACATATTTTATAGATAAATTACTTAGGAATATCACGAAACACTTCACAATTCTGTCTGAAATGTCTGTGACAAAAAGTTGCAATTTATTGTTTTATAGACTCAGTCTTGCAAAAGAGCACCTAAATTAGACCGTTCAAAAATCTAAAACCGTTTTTTAGCGATGAATCAAAGTTCAACTTGATTAATTCAGATGGGATGTGCACGGTACGGTGCCACCCAGGTACACGACTTGAAGCCCGAAACTGCAAAATAAATTTTAAGCACGGAGGCGGTGGCATTATGGTCTGCACTTGTTTTTCCTATAATGAAGTTGAACCATTTCAAAAATCGATGGAATTATGGATCGATTTGTATATAATGACATTTTAGAAAGCAAGATGCAACCACATTCAAAGTGGAATATGTCGCTTCAGTGAACGTTCCAGCCCGACAACGACCCGAAGCACACTTCAAAGCTCATCAAAGATTACATTAGAGGCAATGGGATTCAAGTCCGGCACAGTCACAATGACTTTAATCCCATTGAAAATCTTTTTGGGATTTTGAAGGTAAAAGTTTCTGGTCAAAGGCTTTCCAATAAGACTGCACTGTATGAAGCCCTGAAAGTTAATTGGAAACATATACCTAATACCAACATATTTAATTTAATAGAGTCGATGTCACTCAGATGTGCAGCGGTTATAAAGAATAATTAATCTTACACCAAATATTAATTATGTTGCTTTTGTTTTGCTCTCAGACAAACTGAATAAAATCACATTAATTTTAAATTTAATAAAGAAAACAAAACCAAATTTGAATATGATTTGTTTTTAATATGATGTATGAATATATGCTTTGGTTCCTATAATCATTTTTGTGTGTACCTAATAAAGGGTCCGCCATCTAACGTTTTTTTTTCAACTAGTGCTTATTTCGTGAAAGGTAATACTTAGCTCATGTCTGATTTGACAGGTAATTAGTTTTATCCTTTCGCTGAAAGAATATGGTTGTGTATACGCTTGAACAAGGCTGGGAAGTGGGCCTGCGATCGACTTACAGAAGATGCCGATTTTGCCAAAAAAATCATCTTTTCAGATGAAGCTCATTTTGATCTTGGCGGGTATGTAAACAAGCAAAATTGTTGCATTTGGGGCACAAAAAACCCTCACGCATACATTGAAAAGCCGCTGCACCCAAAACGAGTCACTGTTTGGTGCGGATTTTAGTCCAGAGGCATAATTGGGCCATTTTTCTTCGAATATGAGCAAGGAGTAGCCGTTACAGTCAATGGCGATCGTTATCGGGCCATGTTGTTCACAAAAATTGAAGAGGAGGATATTGGCAACATTTGGTTTCAACAGGATGGCGCTACGTGCCACACAGCCGAAGCTACACTCGATGTTTTGCGCCCTGTTTTTGAAGATCGCACTATCAGCCGCAGAGCTGATGTCGTTTGGCCACCTCGGAGCTGCGATTTGACACCGTTGGACTATTATTTGTGGGGTGCCCTCAAAGATAAGTGTTACGCCGACAAGCCAGAGACAATTGACGCTTTAAAGGACAATATTTGTGAAGCCATTGGTGAAATACAGCTGCACACAATTGATAATGTGCTTAAAAATTGGACCGATCGTGTAGGCTACTGCATGGCCAGCCGAGGCAGCCATTTGAATGAAATTATTTTCCATTATTAACCGAAAGGATTGTACTTTCAAATAAAAAAAGAAATTTGAGAAATATCCAGTAGTTTTTTTTATAGAATTTTCAAAAAAAAAAAGTTATTTCGCGGACCCTTTATAAAACACATTATTAGCTAAGTATTCAAAGTATTTTTCAGAAAGTTTCACAATTTTTGTATGTTTCATTCAATGTTATGTAATATTTTTAATTTAAGTCGCAAGTAATTTGAAAACTGGTTAACCGTTTTTTGTTTCAATTATTCGAAAAATCGATTTTAAAAATTGTTATTTTCCGCTTATTGGAGAAATTGTTTGTAACCCTTTATCGAATAATTGACAACAAGATAAGCGACAAATCACGTTTTTACAATAATCCCTGCATTTATTAAATTTTAGGTAAGAAGTGCTTAAATTTTTTTATTAAAAATTTCTGGGTGCTGGTAGCTAAAATTAAAGAATCAAACTTTCGGGCGAAAATAAGCTGAGCTACGTGTTTCGAGGTTTTTAAAAATTTTTTCATGAAAAGCGCGATTAATTTTTTCCGCACACTATAAATTACATTTTTTACTTAAAAGTTGTATGTAGGGTGTGCAATCAATTTTGTATATTATTGCATTGCTTGTTTATATACATTTGAAATACAATGTGAGTGGCAGAATATCACAGTGTATTCTACCGAAAATGTTGATGAAAAATTGGTGAAAGAAACACTTTGGAACATTTTTTTTTTAACAAAAGGCCATTTAAGGGATTTTAAAAAAGCTATTTCGTATGTTATATCATTATCTAAATTTATCTTTGAATTTTTCATGCAACCATGAACAAATAATTATTTAAACATACATAATTTTTGTAATTTTGAATAAATACTTATAAATAAGTTTCAATATATCACAAAAAATCTTGTGACTGATACGCTTCAAGTCGCTTCAGGAAAAAAGCTCTTAATATGTTGAAAAATGTTCACACTTATAATTCCTTTTTATATCAATCATAAAAATTTATATACATTGAAGAAAAAAATGTGTTCGACAGAGATGGAACACATTAAGAGATCGTGTAAATTTTGATTCCACCCCTGATCACGTCATTTGTCTCTTGTTATTAGATACTATCACGCTTTTTCTTATACCAAACACGCACAGTATGTTGAAATGAATATTTATTCAATTAGTTATATAGTGTAACACACTAACAGAAAAAATATGTGTTAAGAATGCCTGATAATTTTAAATTAGATTTGTTGTTGATATGCAAAAAAATACATTTGCATTAAATATATTATGTATGTGGGTCATTGTAATACTTTTTTATAAACCGTCCGTAACATGTTTTCGAAAAGTTCAGGAAAAATATATGTTAATGACTATCGAAAAATTTTAGTACTTTGATGTTGTTTTTTTATTTTGGTGAAATTTACAACATGCAATTAATGCAGTATTTGAAATATTATTTAACTTTAAAGGACAATATCATTAAAATTAAAAAGAAAAGCTCAATGCCTAATCGAGTAGTAAAAACACCTTCAAATTAATACGGTTAAAATTACAGAGTCAAATTAGAAAACAATCGTTTTCAGACTTTTACCATCTAAGAAAGTCTTGTAGAAATGCTTTGCATTAAAAAATTAATATAAAAATAATACATATTATCACAACTATTTCAGCTCAATATCATATTTATTAGTAAATGCAGCTAATGCATTATTTTAAATATTATTAAAAAATAAAGGCTAATATATTTAAAAGTAGAAAGAATAGCGCAGTTATTAGTCGAGAAATAAAAAAAATTCAGACGGTTGAAATTGGTCATATCATTAAAATTATTGAGTCAAATTTATAAAACATAATTGTTTTCAGTCTTTTCCCAATTAAGGAAGTTCCATCGAAAAGCTCTGCAAGAGCCAAGAATATCACAAAAAATGTTATTTTACAATAAGTTATTATGGTATGGTAACTAAAGTTAATAAGTTATGGTAACAAGTTATTAGTATTAATAAAACTTGTATTTTCAGTTCGAACAAAATATTTGAATTAATAACAAATATACGGCATATCAATATGACTTTTGGAAAATCATATTAAGGCTTTTTTCATGTTCACACAAATTAGATAAAAAAATTAATGAAATTTTACAATTTCTTTAATTTTATCGTTTAACGTAATCCAACTCGACCTTAAAGTCTCAACAAATATTAGAAGGCTTTAAACACATTGAGAGTATTTAGTAAAGTCTGATATAAAAAATACTCTTGAGAATATTAATACAATAATTAAGTTTTTTTGACATACTGTAATTCGTTCCACTCCAAAACTCACGATATAAATAGAAATCATAAAAAAGTGTATTTTCTGAGGCAGACTAAATAGTTTTTTGTGAGTGGTAGAGAAAATAAGTTCAGTTGAAATGAAAAAAAAAATTATATTGAAGCTTTTGTGTATTTTTTTTTTCTATTTCGGTATGTTAAAGTAAAATGATGAGTTTCTAAGTGTGAATCAATACCATGTATGGCATAAGCATGCATGGTTATAAGCATGTGTATTAGATAATCAAATAATTTAATATACCAATAAACTTGTATTGCAATGTATTCTAAGAAATAATGCTACAGGTAAAAAATAGATTTCTTAATTTGGTGAATGTAGCATTTTACTCCACAAAGATGAGTTCAAATAAAATTTGGCTCTTTCAAAGATATTTTTTGTGATTGCTTATTTTGAATGCATATAATTTGACGGAATATATTTAATACTTTTTAAGGAGTTTTTAAGTTATTTCATATATTGAAAAATCGTAAATTTGATTGCATTAATCAATGAAATCCCTTTCAACATTTTTTATGATTTTTAGTTTTGTATAAAATTTTTTCTTATGTTTTTAATAAGTTTTTTCGAATGTACATATTTTGCAGGAATATACTTAAAATTTTTTCTTCGTTTTGGTTTTTGAATCTTTTGCTAGGTAATTTGTTTTCATAAATCAGGATCTCCTTTAATGGAAAAAGCAAGTAAACTTAGTTATATACATATCTGTCATAGCATACAATAGATAATTCATTAAATTTATTATTGGCTGTATTAAATGCATTCGAAAGGTACGACTAAATTTTTGAATCGGAGAATCCGAATATTAACTTAATTTTATTAATACCTTTAAATAATCTTTTAAAATTTCAAATCGAAACTCGAAAACTTTGCTAAATTTTGCTCACATGTCAATACACAAAGCAGTGCCGTATTATCGGACAAATTTTGATGCATCTCCATTAGGTTCACATGATTTAAGAGGCCTCCAAATTTCGGAAGCAAAAAAAAATTTTAAAAATATTTGTTCATGTGAAATTAAATGTTTTTCATTTATTTTTTATTGCGAAAAAAAAATTATTTTATTATCAAAAGGATTTAGCCTCACAGTAAGCCTTACAGAAAGTTCGAAAGGTCTATAAGAAGTCACCAAAGTGTGTGTGTGTGTCTTATACTCAAAAGGTATAGAAATGTTTGAGATCTTCAACAAGCCGAATTATTAGCTAAATAAACAACAATTTATGATGGTTCAGCTCGATCAAATAAACAATTTTCGTATAATAGCTACAAAAAGTATGCTTGTAAAGTCAGAAAAACAATTTTTTTTTGAGTTTGTTGTTTATGTTTATGTTTGTTTATGGACTACGTTGTGGAAAAATAAAAAAAATTATAAGCATTTTTTAACAGTACCAAATTGACAACAGATTATCTAAGATAAATTTAGTCAATTTTAGAGAACGAGCAGTTGCTAACTTTTTTCCCCTCAAAACAAACCATAATTTTAAGACACAGTTTCCGACTAACACTCATTTTGAGAAGACCTTCTTTACTTAAATCATATACTACTATCATATACTACGTTTGTACGTCTGCCTTATTTGCAAAATAATACATTGCAATTACCAAATTTCCCCATATAAACGGTGACTTAAAATTTTATTTGCAATTAACTGAGTTGCGAAAATAAGTTGTTATTAACTAATTGCAATAAAACGATAGGAGTGGCCACTTTTCAGAAAGCATATCCAATGATAACTTCAGAAAGCATATGTATTTATAGGATAGCTTGGTTGCTATTGAAGTCCAAAAAACACAATATTTTATTTTAGTTTTAATTTTATTTATTTCGGTTAGATCGCGAGTGACCAAACATTTTCAATACAGTTACACTCCTTGACTGACTTCTTATGCTAGTCTTAATCTAAAAAGAAACTTACGAAGAAGGGTGTACGTGACAAAAGTAGAAAGTCAAGTATCGATGCAATTCGACATTGATACTTGAGTTCAATGACTAAACGCGAAACTATGAGAATAAACGAAATATGACCCGGTCATTAACTTTAATAATTTATTGTGGAATTTGGAGTTCAATAAATTCCGAAATATGACGCGGTCAATAACTATAATAAGTTATTGTGGAATTTGGAGTTGAATAAATTCCGCGCTATTTGATACTGCACTTACACTTAGGGTGATAAGTGCAATATGAGTTTATATGTAGTATGAACGAAGTATGTATTGATTTGCATTGTCACGCTACATTAGTGCTACCAGGTTATTGTATATTTTCCATCAGGCAGCACTGGAAAGTAAAACTATAGGTATACTCACACTGACTTGGGTAGTTGGGTATGGGTAGATAGAGCACTATCGATTATTGCGAGCACCCTAAATTGCAATTGAGTATTTTGTAGAATAGTTTTAGGCAGTGCTGCATGTTGTTTGATCTCCCCGGCTTATGTAGCTGATGAGAAATGATTGACAGCTGGAAGAGCGTTGTCACCAATTTTTTTTTACATTTTATGTGCGAAAAATTTAGGAAATTAGGCGTAAAAAAGTTATTTTATATACGAGTAATTTTTAACGTGAACTTCGCAGCATTTTATCATTTACTAGTAGTTCTAGGCAGACGTTGTCCTGCCACAGACCACCCTACTGCCACATAATAATTTTTATGTCAGTCAGAATTTCATGCCATTTTTATTTCAGTTTCCGAAAGTTACCATATAAATTAAATTACCAAATTTTAGACTAATACGACCAAAACCTTTCGAAATATAGCATTTTTACTGATTTGAGAACTGTAAAACGGGGTGAGGCAAAAAAACCATCTCCTACTTGCAAAAAATCGTCTGCCAAAATTGCAAAACGCTTATCCCCTGAAAATGGGCCGAAAACATAGTTCGACCCCGCCCATTTTTAGTAAAGTTGCTGCAAGTAGCCAAACGAACTAAATCACAAAATGTTGGCCTAATACGACCAAAACCGACCAAAAGATACCATTTTTATGGATTTGAGGGCGGTAAAAGGGGGTGTGGCAAAATTTTTACGAAACCATCTCGTACTCAAAAAAATCGACTGCCAAAATTGCAGCTCTATTTAGCTATACCTGACGCACTTTGCCTAACTCCTTGCTTATCCCCTAAAAATGGGACGTAAACATAGTTCGACCACGTCTTTTTTTATTAAGGTTGCCGCGAGTAACCATACGAACTAAATTACCAAATTTTAGTTTAAAACGACCCAAACAGTCTGAAATATAGCATTTTTATTGATTTTTGGGCGGTAAAAGGGGGTGTGGCTTTTTTATTAACCGAGAAATTAACCTTAATAACAGTTATTGTAAATTTAGTGGCCCAAGGTGTTACCGTGTCAGAGATCTTAACAGACACCTCTCAAATGATTTTATATATATATATGTTGAAGGGCGGTAAAAGTAGGCGTTGCAACATTTATATATATTGTGACCACCACTTGATCTCAGAGCACAGACACACCAAGTTTTATTATGAAAACATGCACAACTCAGGAATTATAATTATTTCTGAAAAGTAGGTGCAGTTATAGTTCGACCACGCCCATTTTTGGCGATAGTAACCATACGAACTAAATGACAAAATTTTAGTCCAATACAACCGAATTCGTCTGAAATAAATCGTTTTTATTGATTTTTGGGCGGTAATAAGGGGTGTGGCAATTGTTTTTTTTTATTCGAAATATAAGCCTTGACAACAAATGTTGTAAATTTGATAACTTTACGTCAATTACACGGTGTGACTGCCAAATAGTTTCAGCCAAAAATCTTAGAAATTCCGAGAGAGGGACAACTTATGATTATAACGTGGATCGTCCGACCTCTCAATTCCATCACAATTTTGTTTTAAACATTTTAAAGCTAAAAAGTAGAAATTCTGGTATACCGGCTTTTAACAATTTTTTACATATGAGAAAACTATTTGGTTGTGATAATTTAAAAAAAAATCACTTTTGTTTAATAAAATCAAGCAAAGAATGTTACTGTGCCAAAATATTTTTGAAAAAAAATATACAAAGTATGTTTATCGAAATGGAGAATTCAATTTTTCTTAAATTTTGCACAAATGTTAGTGTTTTTTATTTTTTTAAAAATATTTACCAACAAAAATTCTTAATTGTTTTTCAGGAACCGTTTAAAATATAAAACAACTTTTTAAAAAATCTAAGATAACTGAAATAAGTTGAAAATTGGAAAAATGGCAACTGTTTTAAGGTGTTTTTTAAATTGACAATGACCGCTTTTTCTTATATGCGGTCGAATCATGCAATCTGCTGCCATTTAACCAAATTATAAAGGATTTTGGTCATTTATGGCTTGTTAGAATGGAAAAACTGAATGCCACATTTAACGATTTTAATTTTTGTAGAAAATAAAAACAGCGATTTATATTGACTGCGAATAATAAGAGTTTTATTAATTTTTTTTATGATAAATGACTGCGAATAATAAGAGTTTTATTAATTTTTTTTATGAGCTGAATTCCGAGGCTGTGCGAATTATAACGCAAAAGCTATTCAAAATCTCAAATTTCTGTTGTATGGGAGGTGCCACGCCCCCTTGTCCAACGCTTTCCGTACTACAACTAAAACCTACGCATGAATGCGAAAAAGCAATTTCGAAAGTTTCATCGCGATCGGATGAACGATGTAGAAATGTGTTCAGGACACAAAAGCAAACAAACAAACAAACCAACAAACGTACATTAATTTTTATATATATACTACCCCAATAACACTTATTTCGTAAGCCTGAATATTTTTTAATATAAACACTTTCAAATTTTGTTTACATTAACAAATCAATGTTTTTGATACAACAAAGTTTATTGTACATATTCTTAAAACTTGAAATTTCATTTCTAAGACCGCGTTTATAGTTTTTTTGCAGAGCTGAGAGGTTTTGCTGAAAAATGCTTTGTGTATAAACATAAAGAAAAAGCTCATTGTTTTTAGTGCAATCTGACTCCGAGCATAAAGCTACTTTTAAATAGTTTTTAGCTCTTATATCTCCTTCTCGCTTGCTCACACAAGCAGAAAGCGCGCACTGTAAACACCAATAAGCTCTAGAAGCTACTTTGTGAAGCGTCGAATAAGCGTTCGTTATGATATAAATAAACTCGGCAAAGCTGCTTTATGAATCAGCTTAACCCAAAGCGTCCACTGTGAATGCTTAGAAATGATATTTCAAACTTTAAGAATACAAGAAACTTTGTTGTATCAAAAACATTGGTTTCTGAATATAAATAAAAGTTAAAAGTGTTTCTATTAAAAAATATTCAGGCGTACGAACTGAGTGTTGTTGGGGTAGTAGAAAGAGCATAACAATTATATCTTGTCATTTTTTCAATAAACTTTCTTTCATTTTTAAAAGTTGTAAAATAACTTTAAACGCGTTTTTCTCATAACTATGTTTTTGGAACTCATCCATAAAAACTCTCGATATCTACTCGAAGGATTTTAAAAAACCAAAGTGCACATTATTCTGTAAAAATTAACATCGACTAAGCTTCTGAAAACATGCTGAACACGTAATTTTTTTTACACAGACGCAATTTTGTCAAATAAAAAACAGAAAAAAACGAAAATTTTCGAAATTATTAAAAAAAATATTGAAATAATCAAAAAAGATGTAATTTTTTAGGTTCGGTTGGTGCATAGGACTCTAATGAAGTGATACAATTTTGAAATTTTTCTGTTTTTCCGGAAAATCATGGATGACCCAAAAATTAACTTTTAGAAGACGCCCTCTTGTGACGCCAGGTACAAAAGTGGCCAAACTTTAATTTTTTTTTAATATCTGATACTTACTTAAAAATATACAGAAAAGAGTATTTTAATGAATGCAATACTTTTTCACAATACTAAACTAAAAAACCTTAATTTTTTTACGATTAAGAAAGTAACCATCAACGTAAAGAAACGCAATTAATTCTTAATTCCGTTAAATATAATGCATGGCGTTATAAATGAGGAAAGTGGATCCTTTATGCTCTCGTTCCATATGAAAAAATCCTGCTGTCTCCACTTAACATCAAGCGTGGCGTAATGCAAAATTTCATAATGTCTTTACCATTAGATTCGCCTGGTTTTCAATACTTCCGCATGGTTTTTCCTCACATCAATTATGCTCAAATTAAAGAAGGTAAGTAAACACACTCACATTCAACAATATGTTCAGCAGATAAATTAAATTCGTTGTTTTTATATATGTAGGAGTGCTCGTTGGCTCTGATATTTGCAAGCTAATGGAAGTGCAAGTGCAAGTGAAGCACTGCGTTCCAAATTAGCGAAATCTTGGCACCGATTTGATGGAAGCGTTAAACCAACTCAATGTTCAAATGTCGCATAAAATACACTTTCTGCACCATCATATAGATGTATTCGAACAGCATATTCCAACCGAGTCTGATGAAAAAGGCGAGCGCTTCCATCAAAAAACAAAAACAATAGAGGAGCGGTACAAGAATAAAAATTTCCAAACTTTTATTGCTGATTTGAGTTGGTTTTTGGCACCAGATAAGGCGTTGTGAAGAGCACCTACATAAACATAACACACACACGAACATACATTAGAACAAAATTTGAACATTTATCATAAAAAAATTAATAAAAGCTTTATTATTCGCAGTCAGTATAAATAGCTTTTTATTTTCTACAAAAAATAAAATCGTTTAATGTGGCATTTAGTTTTTCTATTCTAAAAAGCCATAGATGACCAAAAACCTTTATCATTTGGAGTAGAAGGGCTATGACAGTTCTAATTAAACATAAAATCGTTTAATGTGGCATTTAGTTTTTCTATTCTAAAAAGCCATAGATGACCAAAAACCTTTATCATTTGGAGTAGAAGGGCTATGACAGTTCTAATCCAAAAACGCGTGTATTTCCTTATGGGCCTAAAAATTCACAAAATTGTGCCCGACTGTGCAGTCGGCGTCGCGGTTGATCGGTCAAGTTGGCCGATAGTAGGGTGGCTGAAGCGTGTTGTTGTTATAAATTGGAGATAAGCATGCAAGATGGGCGGACGGATAGCTAGATGGATTATGATTGTTCAAGCTGGCTGAAGTAGGATGGCTGAAGCGTGTTGTTGTTGCTATAAATCAAAATTTCAAGTTTAAGGTGATAAGCCCGAGCTTCATAGCAAGCATAATGTTTATATATTTAAGTCGCTACAAAAACTTCAAGTTTAAGGTGATAAGCCAGCAGCTTCATAGTATGCGTAATAAGCGGGCCTAAAACCGCAAGTTTAAGATAAGGAAACAGTGAAGAAGTAAAATATTTTTTATTTTTCCCATGCTTGTTTAATAGGTTTATGAATTTAGGTCGCCACAAATTTCAAGTTAAAGATGATAAGTCCAAGCTTCATAGTAAGCGTAATAAGCGTGCCAAAAACCACAAGTTCAAGATAAGGCAGCAAGGTAGTTGTTAAGCATTTTAATAAATTTAATATGAGTTGGTTGACTAATGTAAAGACAAAGTATGAAAGCATCAAAGGCGGCTGCGACGGCTGCGACGGCTGCGGGGGTTAATGATAAATTAAGCTAGAGATTGAAAGCGTCATCATAAGCATGACCGTACTGAACTGTGCCGTTATAAATAAAGCAAAACGAGTCGATTTGTGCATGAATCATTATTGTTATTTTATTGTTTTATTTTATATTAAATTTGATAATTAGCTTATCATATTACTTAACATACATAAATCTTAATAATAGTATGCATAAAATTATATTTTTTTCATCTTATCATGTAACTTAACCTAGGCTTAACTAATAATTTCGGTCGCTAATCATATGGTATCGCAACCGAATCACGTAATTTTATTATTGGTATTTTGGTGTATGAGGGACGAGTGTTGGCTGGCTCGCCAACATCATCATACACCCCATCACTATCCGCATTATCCATATGAACGCCACTAACAGCCAGGGGATCATCAGCAGGTTCTTCATCATTCATATGGATGATGTTGGCCACGTTTACCACCGGGAAAAATTCGATGGTGTCTTCATCATCAGCATCGTTCATATGAGCGACGGCCTCCATGTTGACACCGTTTGCAACCGGGAAAAATTATATGGTGTCTTCGTCATCAGCATTGGCTATTTGGGCGATGACGTCCATGTTGTTGTCGTTTGATGCCCATGAGGACGAAGAGGAGCCATCTTCACCATCATCAAGTTCTGAAGACGACTCTTCTGAATCCGATGATAATATTGTAGTATAATTGCACCATCATCATCAACATTCACGTATTGGGTTGCGTTGGCTCTACTTCTATTCATGCTGATTTTTGCTTAGCGAATGTATAAAAGTTTTTCAATTTCTGCCTTTTATATCCATAACTACGCAAAGAACCACTGCAGACTTCCTAAAGGAAACGTTTCGCTAATCTCCTTTCAAAGTCATGAAAAGAAAAACCAGAACATTTTTTAATATTCTAAAAAATATGTGTTTATTAGAAGTGAAAAATCGCAAGCCTACAAACATTGATTACCATTCATTTTTAGAATTCTCATCTCAAAGCGAAACATGACCCATTATGTTTTTTGGTAGAAGCATAGAAACTGCAACAGTCCCACCGTCAGTCTCTTATTCTGTCCCCGTCCCACAGTATAAGCAAACAAACTTGTGGTCAAGTTCTTATTTTATTCAAATTTTGGAAAATAAGAATTTTTTAGCATTAATTGGTTGTTATTAAAGGTTTAGTAAAAATATTTTATTAATCTGACCCCCGTCGCACAGTATAAGCAAACAAACTTGTGGTCAAGTTTTTATTTTATTCGAGTTTTGGAAAATAAGAATTTTTTAACATAAATTGTTTGTGATAAAAGGTTTAGTAAAAATATTTCTGTAATACTAATCTTGGGAGTATAAGCAAACAAATTTGTGGTCAAGTGTTTTATTTTATTTGAGCTTTGGAAAATATGAATTTAAATTAACAGCCGGAAAACCGCAATGGAAAATAACACTTTTAGCATAAATTGGTTGCGATAAAAGTTTAACAAAAATGTTTCTTGAATATTATTCTTAGGAATATACGCGAACAAATTTGCGATTAATAGTTTCTTCAATGTGATATTAAACTCAAAACATGCTGGCAAGGATGTTATTGAGCCAACTCTTTCAAATCGAAACCAAATTTTCATTGTCGGCTTATATTTGATGATAATTTGTTAGATAAACCAATTTATATTGGAATGGATATATATTAGACATATCCAAAACAGTATTATATGAATTTCATTATAAATACATGAAATACAAATACGCCGACAATTGTGGTCGACAATTATTTGAAAATATGAATTGGTCACATTGGAGTTTCTCGCCACAAAATGAATTGAAGTACTAAAAATCCCGTCAAATCTGCCTCTCGCTGATCCAAGAAAAAAATTCAGAAATCAGAATTTTTAGAAGGTATTGCATTAATTAAAAAATCAATGTTACCGAAATCACATATTCAAAAATTAAGTCCCTTCTTTCATGAATTCGAGGCAGAAGGTCGACATGTTCTGTTGCTCCGAGTTGGTGGGCGTTTGCTTAACGCACCACTACAATATGATACCAAATTTCCTTTGTTGTTTCCAAAAAATTCACTGTTTATCTTTTTATACCTGAAACATTTACATTTGACCAATTCTCATGAAGACGCGAAAGTATTAGTAGCACTTTTGTGGTAAACGCTCGTGAAGCTTCCAGTAAAGTAATTAAAAATGTCGTTTTACGTTTTAAATTCAAACCCCAACTGCTAACGTACATAATGGGTAATTTGCCAAAAGATCGACTAGCAGAGTCACGCCCATTTTGGGTATGTGGTGTCAACTTTTTTGGTCCAACTTACACTACTATGCGAATAAGAGGCAGGCCGCATAATAAAACATATGCAGCTGTATTTGTCTGCTTTGCTACAAAAGCAGTACACTTAAAACCACTGTCTGATCTAACGACTGATACATTGATTTCTACTCTCAGCAAGTTTGTCGGCAGGAGAGGGCTTCCGAAACGGGTATGGTGCGAGAACGCGACAAATTTCGTCGGTACCGCAAATCTCCTCAGCCAGATCGACCAAGCACGAGTGTCCCAGTACAGCGCAGAGCACCGAAGAGTTCAAGTTCATCCCGCCGAGAGCTCCGCACTTCGGAGGGATGTGGGAGGCAGCCGTAAAGAGCGGCAAGCATCTGTTGCTCCGAACCGTCAGCAACGCAAGCCTTACCTACGAGGAACTGAACACTGTGCTTGTAGATGTCGAAGCCATCGTAAACTCCAGGCCAATCGCACCCTTATCAGAAGACCCGTGCGACGGAGAAGCACTTACGCCTGGACATCTTCTAATCGGGTTCTGTATGAGGGCAATACCAGAACCCAGTTCAACCAAGGGCAGGCTAAGTTGCTTGAAGCGGCATCAGCTGCCATCTTGCCTCAAGGCAAGTTTTTGGTCTGCATGGCTCAACGACTATGTACTGGAGCAACAACAATGAATCAAGTGGGTCCAAAAATCCCACAACATCAAGGTGGGAGCGCTTGTACGAAGACACGAGGACAATCTGCCTCCAAAGATAGCTGCTATGCAGAATCGTAAACGTCGTCATAGGCCAAGACGGCAAAGTGCGCATCGCAGAAGTGCTAACGACGATGGGGACGTTTAAGCGTCCTATCCACAAGCTAGTGCCAATACCAGTATATGAATATTCGCAGACTGTGGTACCAGAACAGTCTTGCAACGTGGCCGGTGTTACGTGAGAATATCACTTTTCTTAATAACTACTACTTTATAACTACTATATCATCACTAGCATTCTATTTTATATTGCTATTGTTCTACAAATTGAATTGAAATGAATTAGTAAAAGCATTGCATACTTCGTGCATTGCATTCGTTTAATTGTAAAGGGAAGGAAAGCTTTGAGCGGCAAGTGATTAAAAGTCTTCTTTCCTTCTTTTTGCGGACTTGAAACGGATCACATCTTTGTCTCCAGTAAACTAGCGTTTACCGCTCAACGTGAATTCTAAGTATTATTAGCGCTTGCCGCTCAATGTCTTTGTTCTCTTTACAAGAAACTTAAATTTATAATAAAAAAATTGTTTAGTCGTAAAAAACTTGAATTATTTGACTTTGCATTAAATAACGCTAGTTGCATCCATCAAACAAGTTTTAATCGCTTTTATTACTGCAAGGTTACTTGCACAAGCTTTGTCATCGACTCAGAGTCGAAAACGCTCGATTCTACAAATATCTTTTGCCTCTTCTCTCGTCTTTTGATTAAGATGGTATAATTTCTTCACTGGCGCTAAGCGAGTATATAATATTTTTTGCGGAAAACATATCTCTAAATGAGGGCCAAGACACATTATGCCCACTCGCAGGCATATTTGAGAAGTTGTCAACGTGCGAATGCTTTTCTGTTAAATTAACTTGAGTTAGTTTTTCCATTAATTCGCCTATTTTGCCTGCACATCTGACATACGCGTCGTGGCAAAAGCGGTACTTCACTTTGACACCCGAAATATCAGCGTCATTTGCTTCAGTGCTTGAACTTCCTAACTTTCGCAGGCAGGTACTATAGCTTCCTTTGACAACTACCCACTGTGACTTTAATTCCTCCTTTCGAACTTGCAAAGTAAATTTTGAGTGTTCAGAATCAACAATTTCATGAAATTGTTTTCCATGAAGTCCACTGGAATGTGCTCACAACAACAACTACAACCATAGCAACGAAAAACCGCCCCTTTTTACCGGTGGCTTTTTCAGCTCTTCGTTATTTACTAAATATTGATAATTTGTTATTTATTTCTGGCACTTTTTCAATTTAAAACCCACTTTATCACTTTTTTAGTAACTTTATTAGAGCAATTATTATTTAAGGTATTTTCTTTACTCTACTAAACTTCACACGATTTATTCACTTTTTTCACAGCTGTGGTACTTTTTTTTGTTGCTAGCATCTGTTTCACATACAAACACAATATTAATTTTGTGGCTTATTTAATTTTATGTTACTTTGTATTATTCACGAAGGTATAAATCTGATTTTTACCAAAACAAAGAAACAGATGGACGGACAAGTTAACTTTTTTTTTTCTACGTATTATCAACAGATGAGCACCGATAAAAAACCAAAAAAAGCACCAAATAAAACACTGCAAACTAGTAGCATATAATTTGTTATTCGTTTCCCTTATGAGTGGCTTTCCCTCCAATAATACGAACAAGAATATTTTACATTTATATGTCAAATGTGTATATTTATTAAAAATATATGTTAATTGAGATTTTTCAAAATTGCACCGATTTAAAGGGATCACCAAATAAATTGCAAATGTAACGTACCTTATTTTTCTTCAATAAATTTGCATAAATTTTAACGTACCTTATTTTTCTTCAATAAATTTGGAGTTGATCTTTGCGATTTAAAATTATTTCCACTCTGCTAATCCGGCTCGAAAGACCAATAAATATCTCTTCGGTGAGTTGAGGACTTTGCTTCTCAAATAAATAACAAAATAATCCAAATTAATGAGGAGGCTCGGAAAACAGCAGAAATAAAATTGAAAAAGAAAGGTTGTTGATATTAGTAATGCTTTATTATATCGTTTGTATATCTTGTGGGAGGCAATCTTACCAGCTATCGAGTTATTTCAAGAACAATAGAAATACTAGCCACCCTGCGAACATCAAGTGTCTTGATATTCGTGTTTTTACAACAACTAGGGTAAAAACAACTAGGGTAAAAAAAACTAGGATAAATAAATGAAGTTAAGTAACAAAATAACAAACAGAGTGCCTAACCGGGATTGGCGTAAACAGAGAGAGAGAGAGAGAGATTTGAATGAAAAAAGCGCTTACAAATTATAAGAACAGAGAAAAAAATAGAGATCTGAGAAAGAAAAAGTAGATTTAAGATTAAAGAAAAAGAAAAAGGTAGATTGCCTAAAAGATACTCTCCCACTGATCTCCCCAAGCCATCGTGGCAGACTATTCTACAACCTAATGGCGCTGTTGAAAAAGATATCGGAAGAGGTTACCGAATAATGCCTCAGAACTATCATGATGCAACTTCTTCTAGATACGCCAAACTGAAGTTTTACATACAGGTAGCCTGCTGTTTTTTTGTAAATTAGCTTATGAAGTTATATACGGTCTCTAGCCTTAAGATAAGCTATCAGATAGCATCCAAGTATTGCATTTCGGAAACTTGAAAGACGATAAAATTTACGAAGGCCATAAGCATACCGCGTGGCATAATTAAATGCAATTTGAAGTTTTGACTGTAACGAAGAGTCTAGTTTACTAAAATAAGTTGAATTACTAACTTGCGCCTAATATCAACTGGGGTAACACTGGCAGACATTCTTAGGTTACGTAAGACATAATACACTTTCTTTACTACACTGATAACATGATCAACGCAGGACAGAAAATAATTTAAATGAAAGCCAATATTCACAATTTTCAACACTTATTAAGCTTATTTGATCCAATAAACAAATCAGGGGTATTATTTAGAAAAGACTTAACCTTACAAACAGGAAGAACATAGGATTTGGACGAGTTAGGTTGAAGACCATTTCTACTAGCCTACTCATTGACATTGCTGAGGTCTTCATTCAATCTACAACCAAGATCATCAATAAGGCCAGTTCTTCGTGATAGATAAAGCTGGACATCATCAGCATATGCGTGAACACTAGCATGTTTACAGACAGAGAAAATATCATTTATGAACATTCAGAACAGAAGGAGGTCAAGTATAGAACCTTGAGGAACACCACTTAAGACAGGTTTGTACCCTGACAAAAGTTGGCCAACTTTTACTTTTTGAGACCTATTATACAAGTAGCTAGACAATAAATTGACAGTAGAGATGAGCGATCGCATGATTTTTCAGGAACGGTGGTTTTTGTGAACGTGATTTTGAAATCGCCGTTCTTTTATATACTGATCGTGATCATATTATTTTATAACTAAACAAATACATATCCAAGTATGTAGTTATAAAAAATGACCGAAACTCATACCAAGTTGCTCATGATATGCTTACTTTAGAGACAGAGATAAACAGTTCCCGCTACGAGAAATCACTGGATATATCACGAATCGCTGCGTAAACGACATAAGACAAAAGTTAAAAAAGCTCAATCACTGATCACGGTTTTTGAAAATATTTGATCACCGTAGTTACCAGTGATTTTTCAATCACGGTGACTAAATCACCAGTATCAAAAAATAAACTGCAGAGCCAAACATATAATTTCCAACTGGTTTTCACGCCATACCATATAAAAGGGCGACACAAAACCAACCAAATTAGGATTTCTTTTAGGTAAACTCCGAGTAGTGGGTCGTACCCATGAAAGTTTAGTTTTATTTTTTGGTCGCAGTGACTCAATGGCAAGCCAGCTTGCTGGTTCTTCCCTTTGAGTCTCTGTTTTTTTTTTATACGGCCGCACTCGCTGTGAGGAATAGTCTCTGATTCGTCCACGGCGTCCGCATACTTTATTTCTGATCGCAGGGACTCAATGGCGAGCCAGCTTGCTGGTTCTTCCCTTTGAGTTTCTATTTTTATATGGCCGCAATTGCAGTGAGGATCAGTCCCTGATCCGTCCACGGCGTCGGCATATGTGAACTGTGTTTATTGACTAAATATATACATGGCGCGAATCCATTAGAGGTTCTTCCACCATGGACTCTTGCACTGGTTGATATATTAATAATGAGCATTCCTGTAAATTACTTCAGAGCACAGACACTGGCGACTATCATCTACAGACTACCGAATACCGATTTTACTGTCAGCTGGACCTACAACCTCCAACCATTCGACTACTCACATTCATTTTGGTGATCCATTTAAGTGATCCTGGTAGGCTGGATAGTGCGCTTACATATAACCAAATGTCATACCGTCACGTGTTGCTTTCATTGCCGCACAGTTTTTCATGATGCAGAAAGCGTTCAGACGTACATTGTTTTGCTCTTCCAAAACAGTGGTAAACATTTTTTTTCTAAAGCTCCTCAACTCAAATTCAAGGTTAATATATCAGTAGTGTTGGTTTAGTGTTCTTTTTAAAAAATATGAAGTGGAAATATTTATCCAGTGGTTGTGTGATTAAACTGAGGCCATTAAACTGATTTATGTTGAAGTTTATACATGGAAACGGAAAAATTCTTTTGGTTTCGAAAAAAACGAACATTTTCGAAGTTATGGGGAAATTTTTTGCCGAAAGTGTTCAAATTCGAGCGCGTAAAAATTAAGAAAAATATCCATTCTTGAGATGCAAGCCAAAAACCATTCAAAAATTATAAATTTTAGGGGTGCTGTGAGCCTCCAAAAAACAGCGAAACGCTTCACCCACCGCACCCCATATTATACAAATTAATAAAACACTTTTTTATAGCAATTCAAATTGCATTTTATAGATCTGATTTTATTCTGAAGAAATATTTCATTTTTGTGTTTTGATATTTAATATTTATTTGTTGTGTTTTGATAAGAACATTAAATTGAGAAATGCAATTAAGAAATCATCTTTCTCTTAAGCCACCACAATTCGGTGTATTTTCATTTTGCTTTAATTTTTGTTTAAAGAAAATTAAATTCACATTGGTTGTTGTTGGTCCAACAGACATTTTCTTATTGCTTATTATTATGGGGCTTACTTTGCGATAAGGAGTCTTAATACGACACCAATAAATGCTCTTCACTAGAAAATCAAACCTTCTCATTTGTTATGAGGTCCTGTTTTCTACTGTTTTATTTAATGTTTTATTTAAGTTTTTTTTCTTCAACAAAGAAATCACAAACCATTTGGATATAAAAAATGCATATGAGATAAAAAGAGAAAATAGTATGTAGTAGGTGTAAACCTCCTAAAAAACCATTTTTTTTCAATCACTATTAATATAACTTAGTCGGCCGACTTGTTATTTGCTAGTAGAAACGCGTACTGCGTAATGGGTAAATTAACACTGTAACTCCGTTAGGAGGTGATACGATAAGGAGGCGTAACAGGTATATAAAAGTATATATATTCTTGATCAGCAAGGTCCGTCCGTCTGCGATCACGATAACAGCCGTACTTTTAGAGTTATCGTAACAACATTCAATATATAGTATACGGTTTTTATTCAAAAATAGAGAGCAAGTTCGAAAATGAGCCAACTCGGATAAAAACCACGCCTACCTTCCATACAAAGCTGCTTTACCAAAAAGGTAAACTCTCTTTAAATTATAAAAAAAGTAATTTGATGACTTCAAATTTTGCACATATGGTCTGAGTATAAAAATAATAAAACATTTAAAATTTCGAATATACTAAAGTACGGCTGTGGTGGTATTATTTTATTAAGTCGAAGAAAATTCAATAAAATCCAATTTTTTCCAAGTCTTCTTTGTAGATTTTTTTCATGAGCTCGTAAATCTATTTCAGCTTAACAATCCGTATCCCTGAAGAGCCTAAAGTCGGAAAAACTTACACTCGTATTAGAATTAGGTGAATATTTTCAAGTAAGGTTGACATACTTAAAAATTAATAAAGAAAATTGTTGTTTTTGGTGATGGATTTTTTCATATTTGTGAAATAATATACTAACTCTTTCATTCAAAGACACAATCAATGCGCGAAAATGCGCGGAAACACAACAAAACTCCTTTTATATATTGAAAAAGAACAAAAAAAATAAATTTTTAAGTACGGTACTCAACAAAAAATAATTTTTTTGTGTACACTAAGGCGCCTCACGCTCCATAAAAAACAGCTATTCGGGTTGGTTCCCCAAAATAATTTTTGGTTTATGTTATGATGATTCCCCAAATATTTGGAGTTTAGTGATAGCCATCCGTGAGCTGGTATGGTTTGAAATAACATATAAAACTCGTCTGTTTAGAAAAAATATTGGCTGGTGTAATAACTGTAAAATAATTAACTGTCAGAAATTACAGGCAGGAAAACACTCTTCTAATCTGCATCAAAAATTGTAAATGTTTGCAATCGGATTAATGATAATGCTGTTTTTCATGCATATTTTTGATATTGTTTTATTTTGTTTCCATACAAAAGCTTTAAATTTATTAAATTTAGATAAAACAATGTAAACATTAGACATCAAAATTGAGATAGGAAAAAATTGTCATATCAAAATAAAAAGAAAAAATACCATTCGTTCGCTCGGGCAGAGGAAAATTTCATTTTTCATTAGGTTTTACCGGACACTAGCTTACCAGAATTTGGTTTAGTTTCTATGCTTTGCATGATTAATACCTCTTGTTTACCTTTACAGTAGATAATAAACACTGGCAACGTTTAACAATTCTATTAGAAATAATTGAGTTCCTTTTTAAATCAAAATATTCAATTGGAGAACTAACTCATTTGCATACTTTAACCAAAAAGCATAATTTATTGTATATTAAACTTTATGGACCATGGCTAAGCACAAAGAAGCAAAAATGTATTTAAGTAATTAGGGCTGCCAGGTTGTTTTTTTTAAAAAAATCGGGATTTTACAAAAAATAAATCGGGACATAAGAAAAAAAATCGGGAAAAAGATAATTAGTTTTTATGATCTATGAAATTATTACTTATTATGTTTTTAAGTTTTTAAGAAGGCAACAACAACAACAACAACTCTGTATAGAGTCAATCACTAAGCTGATTAGACAGTCTGTTTCGGAAATTGCTACATTTTCCTCTTCAGTAGTCTTTGAGTGATTAAGCTGTGATCAACTCACTGTTTAAGTTAGCATATGAATGTGCAAATCCTGGAATTCATTCTTATGAATTGTATGGCTGCTAATCATATGACATTTTAAAGCAGTTGGCCATTTTATATCACCGCCATCAACTCTACCAAGGTTGCCATCTGTTCTAGTTGCTTCTTAATTTATTTAAATTTTCATTGGTGTTCGATAGTTTGTCGAAATGCACCATAGAAATGAAACGAGTTTTTTGCTTCGCCAGAACCTAGTGTTCTAACTGAAAGGTGGCTATTTTCACAACCAAATGTTCAATAACACATGACTTTGACCAAAATCGATCAATAATCAGATTATTCAATCAATTTGACATTAAAGAAAAAGATGTATGCATGTCGTTCGTTTTTTTCAATAACATCACAACTCAAAAAATGCAATATCTTTGTTACGCTGCGTCTACACATAACAATTGTTATATCCATTGTTTATATCCATATTAGTTGTCAAATTTTTGTCAACTTCAAGCAAATTGTCCAGCGTGACGTAGGTGGGCTTAACAATTGCAAGACAATAAATGACATTTTTTGTATTATTTGACGTTTCCTTTGGTTTTTAAATTTTTCTCTGTTCTTGTTCGTCGCTTTCAGAAGAAAATGTCAAAAAATGTCAGCCCACGTCAAATCGTTGTTAGTTCAATTGTCTGCCTGATTGTTGAGACAATTGAGCTGACAACTGAGAAAATATGAATGTGTTAGTAAAAAATGTGTGAGTGTATTGAAATTGTCATGACAATTTGTCTCGTGTAGACCTAGGGTTAAGTACATAGAAATACTTGTCATAGATTAATTTTAACTGTGTGAACGATAACGATATCTTATTTACTTTTTGCGATAGAGGAAAATGTGTCGCTCAATAGTTCAGTACCACAGCAAAATTTTTGATGCAAATGTGACATGCATTCTTACGGACACTGCTTCCAGAAGACATTCTATATATGAAACTGTGATTCTTTTTAGCCTTATAAAGAAGTTCTTTCAAGTGGCGTTTTGATAAAATCCTTCTGAAAGACTTTGAAATGGCATTTCAATTCAATTAAAGTACAAAAGCTATATATACTTATAATATATGTTTTAGATATTTTCTGTGGAATTTTTTAAACCCCCAATGAAACCCAACAACTTACTACTTACAACACCAAAATGCTTTGAAAATTGGGGAAAAGGATATTTAACGTGTAATTTGCTTAAACCCCCACAAAACCCAAACACTCTTCATTTCCACCACCAAAATCACTAGTCTAGAAAAGGGATATTTTCCCAGGAATTTTTTAACCCCCAAACCACAAAAACCACTCCAGTCCATTTAATGCCTTCTTAAAGTTCTCCTGAAAAACACTTGTAAAATTTTAAAAGAGTAGAAATTTTTTTTTGAAAGGACATAGACATCAAAATAGGACATAAGACTCAGAACTCATGTTAGCTATAACTATAAAAACCTCCAAATCTTCGTAAATATATTTTCTATCTATATTTTAGTGCTTAAAGTTAAAGACAGAACAACTTTTTCTTAATACAATTTTATAGTTTTAAGATCGCTATTTTATTTTTTTTATTTTTTTAATATCATCTTAATAACATTATCTACACTTAATTTTAACATCTTTACTATTATTTACAAATCGCACTCTTTTAAACTTCAGGAAAAATTTATTAGCTTTCGCGTTACTAAGTTAACCATTGTTTGGATGCGTTGCCAGATTGTAGCAATTTCTTATATCAATGAGTTTACAGCATAATTTGCTGGGAGGTGCCAAAATCTTCACTTATGAAATGATACGTGTTCTGTCGCGGCAAAGGACTGGTATTAAAATCTGTCATGTTAATGCGGAAAGTCTGGTGAATAAAATAGACGAATATAGATACTTGTTTGAATCATCAGATATTGTTATTGTGTGTGTATCTGAAACGTGGTTTCTTCCAAATATGTCAAACGCCTGATTTGGTATGAGTGGTTATAATTTGTTTAGAACTGATAGGGTCACTCATGCGAGTGGCGTAGCCATCTTTGTAAAGAATTGCTTTATATGCAAAAAAGTGCATCAATCTGAATCTGGCAGCCAGTGTGAAGTACTTGTGTTAAACATTTTAATAGGAGTTAGCAATGTTCTTGTCGGAATTGTGTATAGGCCGAATAAAAATGTCGACTTTAGCCCTATTATCCAAACAATTCAACACGTAACTTTGTCGTATGAGCATATTATTATTGCCGGAGATTTTAATAGTGTCTTACTTACTGAAATACATTTGATTAAAATCTGCACTTGGTCTTTTCCCTTTTAACCGAGATGTTCCAACTCACTTTACAAAAACAACATATATAATAAGTTGGGGATTTGCCGAAGCAGACCACAGTGGGTCCCTTTTCGTCTCCCATTGGACAAAGGGTACTACTGCTCAGAGTACTCGTACGTGAGCATGCTCCTTGTGTCAGCATCCTTTGTCACCTCAAGCATATCCTTATAGGTTAGTTGACCAATCTCGGCTTCGCCAATAAATGGGCGTCCCAGAGTGGTCAATCTTATGCTTGCCAGCGCCGGACACTGGCACAGAATGTGTGCTGCTGTTTCCGGTTCCTCTAGGCATAACCTACACGCATCGTCCTCGGTCAGAGTCATCTTCCCGAGATGGTACATGAAGGGACCGTGTCCTGTGACCAGTGCAGTAAGCCAGTTTAAAGTCCTTCGATTGTATCGGATAACTTTTGCTGCCTCACTACGAGACCACTTCACGGCCGCCTTTGATTGCCTGCAATTAACAGCTTCTTCCCACCTTGTACTGTGTTCCGAGTCCGTCCATTGTTTAATAAGGCCTGCCACCATATTGTCGCCTATGGCGATACGTGGTTCTGGTCCACAGAATTCTTCTGCTGATCCTGCTCTTGCTAAAGAATCAGCTTCTTCATTCTGTTCTATGCCAGAGTGTCCTCTCACCCACATAAGTGTGAGCTCATTCGTCTGGGCGCACCTATTGAGTTTTGTAAGACATTCTATGGCCAACCTGGAAGTGATGTCTGTCCGTTGCATACACCTAATCACAGACTGATTTTCGAGAGCGATGACAATTTTCTTGCCACTGATTCGGCCATCTATCTATAAACAAAGGTGGTCCAGCGCATGCACTACGCCAAGCATTTCTGCCTGGTATACAGACACAAACCTTCCAAACCTCAGTACACAGGATAGGCTTAACTCTTTTGAGCACACGCCTGCCCCGGCCCGGCCATTCATCAGAGAGCCGTCTGTGAATATACTGATATCGCTACCAGCGATTTCTTCACAAACGGCTCCATCCGTTATAAGAGTTTTATAACATTTTTCTGTTATTTTTACTCTCTGCCTTCCGTCCATAGGCATAAACGCCTCCCTGACATCTCTCTGCACAATATCAAGGATGCGAATATGACCATGCAGGGCCGTTGCCCCATGCCACGTAGCATTTCGCAACATCCTGAGGGCTGACAGCGCCGCTGTTTTCTTTATTTCTAAATCCAACGGCAGCATACCTAACAGAACCTCCATTGCGCTTGTTGGAGTGGTGCGTATTGCACCTGTTATTCCAACACATGCCAGCCTTTGGACTCTGTCCAGTCTCTTCTTAATGGTTTTCTGGCTGACTTTTGTCCACCAAATCACCGAAGCATACGTGATGACAGGTCTAACCATCATAGTATAAACCCATTTTATAGCCTCTGGGTTTAGCCCCCATTTGAGACAACAAACGCGTCTGCACTGGAACAGAACCCTCTTGGCTCTTTGAATCCTATCTTCTACATGCTCGTTCCAGTTCAGTTTGCTATCAAGGATTACCCCTAGATATTTAACTTTCGTGGACATGTTGATTTCAGCTCCAAAAAGTCTGAGTGGTTCTGTCCTCAGGCCTACCCTCTTTCTAGTAAAGAGAATATTGTCTGACTTGCCTGCGTTTACGGTAAGGCCTTGTTCTCGACAACACTCCTCCACCATTCGGAGTGCTCCCTTCATGATGTCAGAGATGGTGTCAATGAACTTGCCGCGGACCACCAACGCAATGTCACCTGCATACCCTATCGTGTGTATGCCCGATTCATCCAGTCTAACCAGTAGTGAGTCCACAGTTATGTTCCACAGGGTTGGCGATAACACCCCGCCCTGGGGACATCCTCGTCTTACTCTACCTCTAGTCTTTACTCTACCATTCTGCATGTTGACAGCCCTGTGTTTGAGCATATTGTCCACCCAATTTGCTATCATTGGGCTTACATTGCGTTCTGTCAGGGCTTGCCGCAGCCTTAATATACACTACTAAAACAACATATACACTGCTCGATTTATTTATTGTCAATAATGTTTCCAAAATCTTGCTCTACGACCAAGTCACTGCTTCAAATTTCTTAAAACTCGATCTTATTACACGATTTTAAAAATATTATATATGATATATTAAGGGAGGATGTAGCATATACCAATTGGAGGTTGATCTACGCTATGCCGTGCATAAATGACCAATTATTGTTTCTTAATTCCAATGTTAGACTTTTGTATGACAAATTTGTTCCTGTTATAACTCACTTCCAACTAAACGTCCGTGGTTCAACAGTGAAATTAAGGCTATGATCAGGATTAGAAATAATGCCTATAATTGTTGGAAGCGTTATAAAATTGGAGGTTTTTATATTAAATTCAAAGAAATTAGAAAAAATGTGAATGCCATGATTAAGAAAGCAAAAACTAAATTCTATGAATCTAAATTCAGCAATGCGGTTAATTGCAAACAAAACTGGAAAGTTATTAGAGAAATTGGTATAACTAAAAAAAACGGAGTGTGTCTTGATACGGGTATAGCTGATGAACTAAACAACAAATTTACCACTAATAATACTCCACCAGCTGACATCGAAATTTTTTTTCATAATAGAATATCCTCAAACTCTCGATCCTTTAGTTTTGTTTGTGTGGATCAGTTAGAAGTTTTACGCTGTTTTCTATCAATAAAGTCCAATGCAACAGGCTTTGATGAAATGCATTGTATTTTTATAAAAGCTCTATTACCTATGCTGCTACCATATATAACAGACATTTTTAATTGCCTGATTACTTGCTCCACTTTTCCCACTTGTTGGAAAACTGCAAAAAATGTTTCCTTGCGAAAGGACCGGGATGAGTACGTCCTATTGCTATATTGCCTTTTGTTTCAAAAGTTTTCGAAAAAATTCTTTATATTAAAATGAGTAGTTTTCTTAATGAAAACTCAATGATAACTGAAAAGCATTCGGGCTTCAGACCCAAAAGAGGATGTGTGACAGCTCTTATTCAGGTGACAGAAGATATTCGCAAAGCCATAGACAATAGCAATGCTACATTTCTTACGCTTCTAGATCATTCTAAGGCATTTGATACGGTTGACCACGCGCTACTGTGCATGAAACTAAGTAGCTTTTTTAATTTTCTAATTCTGCCTCAAAACTTATTAAGTCTTACCTGTCTGATAGGAATCAGGCTGTTAGCGTTAAGGAAGTGGTGTCACGCCTAGCACCTGTTTCTAAAGGTGTACCACAAGGTTCAATATTGGGACCATTACTTTTTTCTTTGTATGTCAATGATATTGTCAATGTCCCAAGGCATTGCAGCATGCATCTGTATGCAGACGATGTTCAATTGTACATTCACTCT
Source organism: Dichetophora obliterata (assembly GCA_963920525.1). Classification (NCBI taxonomy): domain Eukaryota; kingdom Metazoa; phylum Arthropoda; class Insecta; order Diptera; family Sciomyzidae; genus Dichetophora; species Dichetophora obliterata. Next base: position 163,643,260 of record OY986437.1, on the reverse strand, counting down.
AAACCTTCAGAAATCATAGATAGCGTTGATAAGCTATCCTCTGATCTCAAGCTCATATTTAATTGGGCGACCAGCAATGGATTATATCTTAATCCATCCAAATCCAAATGTATTGTTATCAACAAAAATCGATTGGATCTAAATTCAATTCCAAGTATTAAACTGAATGATTCTGAAATTAAGTATGTTGAATGTGCAAAAAATTTAGGCATAACTTTTAACCGTTTTCTAACATGGAATAACCATATTAACATAGCTGTTGGGAAAATATACGGTATGTTGCGTTCTTTATTGGCGATACAATTTTTTACATCGTTTAAAATAAGATTACTATAAGCAAAAACATACTTAATTCCAACTCTACTGTATGGGTGTGAAATTTTTTTGGCAACTGTGATAGCATCAGCAAAGCTAAACTAAACGTTGTCTTTAACAATATTGCAAGATATATATATGGACTTAGCAGAACTGATCACGTTTCACGCTATTCTCGGCAAATTTTTCAAATGCCCTTAGATAATTTTATAGATTTTAGAACAATATTGCTTCTTCACAAGATTGTACGTATAAAAATTCCGTCGCAATTGTTTGACATCTTGAGTTTTTCACGTTCTGAAAGGAACAATAACATTTTACCTATACGACATTTTTGTCTTTTTTCTGAACCACAGTTCTTTGTTCACGCGATAAGGCTTTGGAATTCACTTCCCAGAAGTATTCAGTCAATCAGCAACGCATCACAATTTAAAAACAAACTCTCTAACCATCTTACCTAATAAATTTCTTTTAATATTCAAGTAAAGTAAACTGTCACTTGTTGAATAATGTTGTCTAGTGTATGTAGTGTTGTTAAGCTATTTTTAAATTAATGAGGGTATTCACAGTTTCCTTTTAAAGTTAATATGTGGTAACTTTAGAAAGATAACTCATTAAAAGTGTGAGCACCCCTTTACATATTAATTCTAAAATTCACATTTTGCAAATGCTTATGCTTCACCTAAGAAGAAAAGTTCAATCAATTCAAAGTTCGACATTAATTTATTCAAATTTATTTCACTTTCCTTTCCAATTTAATCTTCTGCTTCCATTTTTTGAACAATAAAATAATTGCCACATTACCACAAAAGACAAACACGCTTCAAAGCATGGCAATTGTAATATTTTGTGTTATCTTTATTTTGTATGCAAAACAAAAACAAAAATAGTTACCAGACGGCAAAATATCTTAAAGTTAACAGTCGGCAAAGATGCCACACCAGATAAAACGAAACTGTGAGCACCCTAAATGTTAAGTTTTGAATTTTTAGTTGTTATTTAATTCACTTACTTTAATTAAATTTAATCACTCTTTATGTTTTATGTTTTATGTTTTTAACTTCATGTTGCTAGTGCTTTAATTATAAGATATTAATCTTGTTGTACTAGCCTACCTTATAAACAAATACAAATACATTTAAAAAAAACTGTGTTTTGTGTTTTAAATAATGAGATGGATGTATGACGATAAACTATGGTATTAAACCGTTGGGAATATTGAAAAAAAATTTTTTGTTTTGTTGGGCAAAATGTTAGTTTTTGGCATAAAATTCTGTAGAATTTTTATTTTTGTGGCAGTAGGACTGGCGTGGGTCCTGCTGGAAATATATTATTAATGGCGGATCCATCTTCCACCACCTCTCGGAAAGGGGATGGTAGGAATATTTTTTTTGTATATAAAGGTTTAAGTTTCGTTTGAAGCCTTTTTAGGAATTAAATTTTTGGGAAAATTTTTTTAGATAACATATTTTGTCAACAACAACGTTTTTTGGATCCACAGAGTGAAAATCATGAGGACTGTACTAGTAGAATTTTTGAAGACCATCCTGGCAAACCAAACCTGGAAACAGATTTTAGGGGAAAATAGAAAAGGAACTAAGTCACCGTGGAAGATTTATCAACAGAGAAGAGAACCAGACAGCGTGAAGGAAGTCCAAAGCGGCATGAATTTTAAAATTTGTTAAAAAAGATAGCAAATAAAAAGAAAAATATTTTAAATATATTTAAGAATGTTTATATTATGAAGGCATACAATATATAAAAAAAAGAAAGAATAATAAAAAATGTGGTTGGTAAAAAATTAACCAAATGATATTAAAATGTGTTTTATAAACCTTAAATGTGTGTTTGTATTTATAACAACAATCTTGTTAGAATAAATTGCAGGAAGCAAACCAGAAAATAGTGAGTAGGGAAACAAGATAGAGTATGAGGTTTCGATTAGGAAAACGAACTGTTTAAAAATAAAACCATGAATGTTAACGACATCGCGAGGACGGTGAATAATTTGGTGCCCTTGTTTTCGGGTACCAAGTCACCTGCAGAAGTATATAGGTTTATCCAGGGATGTGACCTGGCTGTAAGAGCAGTTAAGAAAGTAGATATCCCAATTTTCATAGAGTGCATAAAGCTCAGGTTGAAAGGGTATATCCTACATGCTTTCGAACTATGTAGGAGCAATTTGACAAGGTAGAGGATATTTACATATCGATTAAGTCAAATTATCTAGGGCAACTACATACGATTCAATAATTATTGAATTATCTAGGTGTGAACAAAAGCCCGGAGTAAAAATAATTAAGTTTGCACGGAGGCTAGGTTCAATAGAAGCTAGAGGGAGAGATTGTATAAGGGAGGACAAATCACTCCTCAAACAATTAAATATTTCCGTAGTTACAGCATTTAAAGTCGGTATATCGAATCCCAAGATAAGGACAGCAGTGTTATCATTGTATCAGAGGATAACCTATCAGAGTTGGAAAAAAAGGCTTCAGATGTAGAATTTATGTTAAAGGACAGAAGAAGGAATGGGTCGGGACGACATTCTCCGCATCAAACTTGTACGATACAAGAAACGGACGAAGAACAGAGATGGAATAGGAGAGTAAATCAGGGTTTGAGGATAAGAGATTTAACACCTGTAGATAGGTTCGAAGACGAAAGGCAGGAGCGATATAAAATGTACATCAAGTGTTCATTCTGCAAAAGACAGGGACACACAAGGGATGAGTGTCTCACGAGGAAAAATTCTCCATATTGCGGAACATGTCAGAAGTATGGGCATGAAATTGCTAGGAGAGTGCACCCTCATTCGCTTCAAGGGGACAGCAGAAAAATTTTAGACCATTTCCTAGTAGACAGCAAGAAAACAGGAACATATTTAACGATCGATTGAGTTTTAGGACAAATAGTTTTGGTAATGAACTGCCAGTGAGACAGGAACAGGTACGCTGTAGGTGGTGTGACAAGGTGGGTCATGTGCAGGATGAATGTTATAGAAGGAACAACTTTGAAAATTGGCAGGGAAACTTTCAGGAGCCCAGCCAAGGCCAATGAGCTGGGAACCCCGAAATAAGAGCGAAATAAGGACATCAAAGATAGTAACGGATAATTCTACGTATAGAAAGATTGTGAATATCCGTACATCTAAGCCAATAGAAAGGATAGTAAAAGATAATTCTACGTCTGAAGAGATTGTGAATATCTGTACATCGAAGCTAGTGGAAAGTTCAGTAACAGATCATTCGACGTCTGAAAAAGTTGTGAATGCCTGTACATCCCAGCATTGTACATCTTCCCATAGGAAGAGTAGTAACAGAGAATTTGACATCTAAGAAGGTTGTAAATTTCTGTACACCTCATTCAAGAATCAATGTAGAAAGCATTAGCCCAGAATCGAAGGAAACAGTTGAGTCGTTGCAGGCGACATCAAAAAATGTTATAAAAGCACTAGGAGAAATAAGAGAAAAATTCAATGTGATAGTAGGAAAATTATATGAGAATATGATAAAAGAAAACTACGAAGTGGTAACAGGAACATTAAATGAAAATGTAACAAAAGGAAATTTCGATGTGGTATTAGAAAAAGTAAATGAAAATATAACAAATGATGGTTGGCACAAAAATCTGGCGGTGCTGGAGAAGAAAAAGGGTGAATTTCTTGGAATCTAAAAAGTTAATGATGTGTTTATAGAAATTCCTTGCAAGAATGCTATAAATGGTAGACTCATTTTTCTTGTAGATTCCGGAGCGAACATGAGTTAAGTGAAACAAAACGCATTAAAAACAATTGAGGGCAGGGGACAAGAAATAATAAATTTGTGTGGAGCATTCGGGGGTTTCGTGAAAACACTTGGGTCAGTGAAGATACGTGAAGAATGCACGTAGTGGCACTAGAACAAGGACTGCCTGCAGATAGCATATTAGGCCGGGATAATTTATGGAATAAAGCTATCATAAATACGATAGATAAAACAGTTACTATATATGACAAAGAAGGAGGTAATATAAAATTACCATTGAAACAAATGAATTGTTATAATTTATTTAAGGATCGTTTTATTTTTTTTATAGCGGCAGAGTTTGCCTTCGCTATAGACTGCAGTGTTTGCCGACTTGAACTATGTCCAAGGCAAACAGAGACGTTTAAAATAAACTGAACAAGGCAGAGCTCTGCCAGCTTGTGTGGTTAATTAAAGTCTGATTTATTGTTGGCCATCTCGGCTCTTTTATAACATTTTTACAAAACTTACTTAGTAGTCTTAATCTATGGTCATACTTCTCTAGTTAATTAATATATTTATAACCTATGTTGCGTTTCGTTCTTGCATATTGAATTTGAATCATCGAAAGGATTCAAATTACATATTTTTGGTTTGACGAATGATAATTTGGCACGGTCAACAATATTGAGTGAGTAATAAAAATATTCGCATGCACTGAGTGCAGCACACGCCGATAATGCAGTGCTAACTTATTAGTCACTCAATATGTTGCTGTTTATAACAACGAAACTTAGGGTCGGCAGTGTGTATAACGAGAGCACACTACACCCTCATCCTTAAGAGAAAAATTAGGGGTTACAATGATTTTTCTTAAACGCGTCATCTATTCTCAAAATATATGTAATAAAATAGTATTAAAATATGATAAATATATATATATGATACAGTGTAATATAATATTTGTTTTTTTTTTTCAATGTATTTGACTAATTATCTTGCTAAAGTATTAAATTATTGCCTTATATGGTTTTAGTTGGTTATTGTGTATTTTCTTATGTACTCCATTATAATCTATTACAGTATTAACTCCTAATCTATCTAATATTCTAAATGGGCCCTTATACGGTAATTGTTGTTTATTTCTATCTTCTAATTTAAGTAAAACTAAATCTCCTATTCCTGCTCTTAGTGTATTTGTGTAGTCTAAATTCTTATTAGTACGCTTTTGTTTAGCTCGTATGAGCATTTCTTTTGCCTTATTTAGAGCAAAATTCAACTTAGTACGCATCTTGCTCAGGTAACTTTCGAAATCATAGAACTTTGTTTGTGAATTGTAAATGTCATTTGGTAATGACGCTAGTTTTCCGTATACTAATTCATGTGGTGTGTATCCTGTGTCTATGTGTGGGGTCGTGTTGTAAGTAAATGTGAAGTATGGGATCCACTTGTCCCATTCGTGGTCAGTAGCTGTTGTCAACAAAAATTCGTTTAGCACCCTGTGGTTTCTTTCGAGAGAGCCTATTGTCTGGTGATGGTATGGTGTCGAAAATATTTGTTCGATCTTCAAAAGCTTGCATATTTTGCGCATTAGTTCATTTTTGAATTCAGAGCCGTTGTCTGATTTCAACACCTGAAAGTGGCCATATTTTAGAATTACTTGCTCAACCAATGTTCTTGCAACAGTGTCTGCGTCTTTTGTCGACATTGGGTGTGCAATTACAAATTTTGTTAGTTCGCATTGTATTGTCAGTATGTAGCGGTACTCGTTTGAAATTCGTAATGGTCCTACAGTGTCAATTGACAATGTCTGAAAACTATTGCTAGGGGTATCTGTTAGCGTGAGTGGTTCTTTTGTGTGAAGTGTTTGTTTACTTTTTGCACATATATCACAGCGTGACACAAAGTTCTTTACCATCTTGCCCATGTTTTTCCAAACATATCTTTGTTTTAGTTTTATTAATGTTTTTCTGACACCTAGGTGGCCTGTGTTATGGTAATCATTGATTAGTTTGAATTTCGTAAGGTCATCTTGTACTCTTTTTGGTGGGTTATAAATTAGTATTTTTAATTGAGGACTTTGAGGATTTTTTCCTTTTTGAATATTTTGTTGTATCTTTGTAAAAGCTTCTTTAAATTCTTTATTTGTATACAATTTGAATATTTTATCATTGTTGGCTAGCGCTAGTTCTTCAATATTCTCATTTTTCATTTTAGATATCAGTTTATTCAAAATCGAATCTAGATTCGTTGAATTATCGCTGTATCCCGCATGCATTTTTAAATTATTATGTTTAGATCTTAGCTTCTCCGAAAACGAAACTGGTTTCGATGGATTATCGCTAATCGCTACGTGCACTATATTACTTTCAATATATATTTTATTTTCATTATTTTTGGCCGTATAAAATTTTAAATTCTTCATATTCTTGACGTCACTAATGGATGTACAATCCCATATCAGAAGTTGATCAGACTTCTGGGTATTGTCACCATCTACAAAGATTTTTTTATTGCTATTATCATTTGCCTCATTATTTTTAATGGCTTCTTTATTTGCCATGCCTCTTGTAATAATTAACGATCTTTTTATCTTGTCATCGTTTTCTTGTGGTATCATTTCTTTTAAAGTTTCAGAGTCTAGTTGGATTCTTGAGAGTGCGTCTGCGTTAGTGTTCATTAGGGTGGTTACAAGAAATCACTTTTTACAGTTCCCCCCTAAAATGTGCCAATAGACTAGAAAATATGATTTACAAAGTTTAAGCCCAATCCGATAATGCTAACACGTGCCGGATTGAGGTTCAAGTTTGCAAAGTAAAGTAATAAACCTTAAATTTAAAAAAAATACTAAAAATTAACGAGTCAACTTATTCCAAGTTTTAAAGTGTGAGTTTATTGAGTACAAAAGTATTTAAGGTAAAAAAGAGGTTGATCAACCAATAGTTGTAGCTTTGGTGTCGATTTTAATTTTTAGTTACTTTTTGAAAAAAAGCCAAGTTGGCTTATTTTACTTTTTCTAATTTTTCGACTCTTAAAAAAATTTTCTAAAAATTTGTTCTGTGGAAATCTCATTTGTAGCAAAATTGTAAAGATTTATTGCCCAGAAACTATAAAATAGGTTGAGGGGTTCACAAGATACACGCCTTCTAACATGCGTAATTGAAATTTTTTATGTCAACTCGTAGTGTCCGTCTGTCCGCGTGTCTGAAAGGCGTATCTTGTGAACCCCTCAACCTATTTTATAGTTTCTGGGCAATAAATCTTCACAATTTTGCTACAAATGAGATTTCCACAGAACAAATTTTTAGAAAATTTTTTTAAGAGTCGAAAAATTAGAAAAAGTAAAATAAGCCAACTTGGCTTTTTTTCAAAAAGTAACTAAAAATTAAAATCGACACCAAAGCTACAACTATTGGTTGATCAACCTCTTTTTTACCTTAAATACTTTTGTTTATGTACTCAATAAACTCACATTTTAAAACTTGGAATAAGTTGACTCGTTAATTTTTAGTATTTTTTTTTAAATTTAAGGTTTATTACTTTACTTTGCAAACTTGAACCTCAATCCGGCACGTGTTAGCATTATCGGATTGGGCTTAAACTTTGTAAATCATATTTTCTAGTCTATTGGCACATTTTAGGGGGGTACTGCGAAAGATAGTAACAAAAAAAAAAATTCCCATACAACTTGTAACCACCTTAGTGTTCATGCTACCTTTTTTGTATATTATGTCATAGTCATAGTCACATAGATCGAGTCGAATCCTAGTCAATTTTGAGGAAGGGTTTTTGTGAGAAAATAACGAGATTAGTGGTCTGTGGTCAGTTATAACAGTGAATTTTCTACCGTAAAGGTATGGTTTGAAGAAGTTTATTCCCCAGTGTATAGCTAATAATTCTTTCTCAATAACTGGTTTATTCAAGTCATGCTTTTGCAAAGATTTGCTGGCATAAGATATTGGTAAATCTTTACCTATTTCGCCTTGCGATAGTACAGCGCCTAAGGCATAATTTGAAGCATCAGTCGTTAGAATGAACGGCTTGTCAAAATCTGGATATTGTAATACAGGTGGAGTTATTAATTTTTCTTTCAATGTGTGGAAAGCTATTTGATGTTCTTCCGACCACGTAAACCTTGTGCCTTTCTTTAAGAGTGTGTTTAGGCTCTTTGCAATATCTGCGAAGTTTGGAATGAATTTTCTATAGTAGTTGCAGAATGCAACGAATCGCCTAACGTCATCTGCGTTTTTCGGAGTTGGATAATTTTTTACAGTATCGTATTTAGCTGGGTCGGTTCTGACTCCTTCACTTGTGATAAGATGTCCTAAATATACTACTTCAGGACGTAAAAAACAACATTTGGCCGCATTTAATTTCAAATTATGTCTTTGAAGTCTTTCTAATACTTTTATTAGATTTTGGTTGTGGTGATTTATGCTACATCCATGGATAATTATGTCATCCACGTAAAGAAAAGCATTTGATTCCAAGTCTGCGAGTGTAATAGTGAGCATCCGTTGGAAACTGTTTGAAGAGATCTTTAGTCCAAAAGGTAGTCGTTTAAATTGAAAATGTCCGTTTGTCGTACAAAAAGCTGTCAAGGGTCGTGATTCGTTCTCTAGTTCAATTTGATGAAATGAACTGGTCATATCGAGTGTTGAGAACCATTTCGCTCTACCTAATTTGTCTAGAATATCTTCTAATCTCGTTAAAGGGAACTTGTCATTGACAATTTTGTCGTTTAACTTTCTAAAGTCTACTACAAGTCTCCATTTCTTTTTGTCCGCCGTGTTCTTTTTTGGTACCAGAAGGAGTGGAGCATTGTATGGACTGAGCGATGGTTCGATAATATCGTCCTTCAGCATTTTCTGAACTTGTTCATTTATCACGTCTCACAGTGGGGTATTGAACCCTGAAAATTGTGATCAAATCACCTAGCAGACGGAGGGAATTTTTGACTTTGTGTTTTAGTTAGAATGGGTCCAAAGATGAAAAAAATTTCTGTCCGTCCGTCCGTCTGTCCGTCTGTCTGTCTATCGACACAATTAAAGCCGAAATTTTGAAGCTATTGTAATGAAATTTGGTATTTAAGCTTGTTTCTAAAATATAAAGATTAGAATCGAAAATGAACCAAATCGGATAAAAACCACGCCTACCTCCCATACAAAGTGACTTCATTCAAAACGGTAATATCTCTTTAAATTCCACAAAACTTCATATATCGACTTTTTATTTGTATATAAGCTTTGATATTTAATATGCGCTTCAAGTATGAAATTCAACCAAATCGAATGCAAACCACGCCTACCTCCCATTTAAAGTGGCTTTATGAAAACCGTAAAATCTCTTAAAATTACCTACTTGTAGATTTTTTTTGGTAACATATCACTTATATTTGTTGTTTCAAAAAAAAAATAGACTTCCACAGAATTCACAACTTTATGCTTACATACGAGTATGTACCTAAAAACACACATTTTATAAGCCTAGACGGGAAAAAACATAAAAAAATACGAACTGGGGTAATTGATAGCAAAAAGTGTGATTACTAATACTAAGAGTCAAGCCTCTTAGTAACGAAATTTATATTTTTTAGTTAACAAACAATTAGAAAGTATAAAAAGCATCACAAAACCATTTAATATATGGAACTTTATTTTTTTTCCCTTAATATTAATGAAATACATATGCAATATAAAAATATTGCTATTCTATTACTATTCTACGGAATAGTGATATAAACCAAAATATTTCGTACTCTTACCCCTCTAATAAACAAACTGAAGCTACATCACTAACTGTTGACGTTAATTATATCATTAAAAAAAAAACAAAACATAAAAAAGCACTAACAAAAACAACATGAACACAGCAACGTACACACAGCACAGAGTACCTTTACCCTTCCAATAAACAAATAGTTGCTTCGCCACTTGTTGTTAACCTTTATTAATTTATAAAAACAAAGAAAACAAAACAAATAAAAAATAACAGCAACAACAACAATAGTAACACTAACTTCATGTACACATTTCAATTTTTCGACTATTACTTGCATATATGTATTTCAATTGCATGGGCATGAAAAAAAGTTTTTCTTAAAAACCGCAGAAAACTTGCAAACTTCTTTTTTTTTAACTTATCACTTATATTTGTTGTAACAAAACAAAAAATAAGTTTCACTGAATTGAGTGGTATTCACAACTATATGCTTACATATGTACCAAAAAACACACATTTTATAAGCCAGCACGAGAAAAAACATTAAAAATACGAGCAGACACTTTTTGTACTAATATATTTCATTTGACGTTCCAAAAATACCTGAGGTAGAAGGTTCCATTGCTCAAAGAATTTTACTTATTTAATGTTTCAAGAAAAACCACTTGGAAATATAAAATTTTTTGTGTTTTTTCTATGCGCGCACCAAAAGTAAAGAAAACGTCAAATTTGCAATCGCAGTGCACGGATACCGTTGACTTTTTTCAATTTTTCTTTCACATAGTGATGTAGAATTCTATTCTCTTTTGAACGATACCAATCATGGTTGGGTAGCTTCGATTTGATTTTTTTAATTAATCACACAAATTGGTATGAAATACCCCAATGTGCGTCTGTTTGAATGTGTGGCAGTCTGTAGTTTTTTATGTATACTGGTATGTTGTCTGTTGTCGTGATGTTTTGTTTATAAAAATTATTAGTTGTTAGAGGTTCGTTATCTAGGTGGAATACGTCTTGATATTTTTGAAAATAGTATGTAGTTCGTCTTTAATTTTTGTGTCATTACATTGTATGTCTAATGTTTCCAAGATCTTACTTAAACGTTTTTGTGAGTGTGTATGTTTCTTGTTATTACAATTCAAAATGTCGTATTTGTCTAAAGAATCAGTTTCCAACTCAATACCATTTTATATTACTTCGTCATTTGTTGTATTTAAAATTTTTAAGTGTGTCATGCCGTTTTTCGGAGCTATTGAATTACTGAGAAAAATACCTTCTTCTTTATTAAAATTCACCTTATCTTTGGTTAGTTGTAATCTGATCGGTTGAATAATTTCTGTTCTTGGTGGCACTTTTATTATTAGTGTGTTATGTGATTTCGAGTGTATTGGTAATATTATATGTGACTCATTAATTAAAATTGAAATAACGAATGTTTCATAGTCAATTTTGCAAAGAAACTTATTCAGAAAATCTCTGCCTAATATACCATCGGTTCCGATTGGAAATTCTGAATTTACCAATTGAAACTCATGTTCGCAAGATTCCTCTCCAAAATTAAGTTTTAGATTTATGCTACCTAATGAAAAAATTTGTTCGTTTGTAATACCAGCTAACTTGCATTTTTCGTCTGGGTTATAAAAATCGTCATTCAGTTTTTTACTAAGCTTGCATAAAGAAATGTCAGCACCTGTGTCAATGAGAAAAGTCATTATGTTGTTCTTGTATTTTATTTTTATAAAATTAGAATTTTTATCCGAAATTTTAAAAATCTTTTCTTTTGGCTGTCTGGAAAAACCGTGTCTTCCGAGCCTTGGTAGTTTCCCTCATTATGTATTATGCGTATGTTTCTGTTTGTTTGGTTATTTGTGTATCTGTTGCCATTATAGTTGCTGTTGTTGTTTTGATTTCTGTTTTGGTTGCTGTTTCTGTCTTGGTTAGAACGATTACTGTTGTTACGGTTTCTATTGACGTTGTTGTTGTGGTTCAAATTTCTGTCATAGTAATCGTTTTGATTGTAATTTTTGTTGAAATTATTGTTATACCTTCTGGGTTCATTGTGCCTATTGTTTGAATGGAATGAATTGAAATTTCGTTGTGTACTTAAATTCTGTCTCATATTGCTGCGGTTATTGACATTGTTTCGATGTTGGTTAAATGACCGCTGAAAGTGCATGATTGCATTTGGCGAAGTCATTGACTCATTTTCTAGTTCGAGTGCTAATTCTGTTGCTTCTAATAAATCTTTTGGTCGCGCCGCGTAAATGGTTGTTTTTAAGTTTTCATTCAGTCCCTTTTTAAATGCATCGAGTGCAATTTTGTTATTGCATTTTATTATGACGTTCTTCTCGGCTTCTGTCGCTTGCGTTCCTAAACTTTCAACTCCTAGTCTGTTTAAACCTTCTATTATATTTAGTAATTGTTCTTTGTAGGTGTTTATTCGTAAGTTCCGTTGTTGTAAATTGTTAAGTCTAGTCTGTAGTTGAGCTATGGTTGTGTTGTCTTTGTATCTAGCTTCCAACTGTTGTTTTAAAATTTCAAAACTTGATGGCTTCAAATAGCTACCCAATGAGGTGCGCACATTAGCTGTTAATTTTGCATGGTAAACATATTGTAAAAAGTCTAGTTTACCTTCACTACTTAATGTTTTGTTTACTAATTCAGCTGTAATGAGCAAACTATCTAACTCATTAAAGTTGCCTGAAAACGTCGGCAATGCCTTTGAGGCAGTTTCTAAACTAAAGGATGCCATTATTGGTGTTTGTTCTGTATCAGATTTTTTCTTCTTCTTCTTCTTCTTGTTCTTCTTCTAATTAATTATGGTCTTCAGCTGTTTTAAGTTGTTCTAAAATTATTTTTTTGGGAATTTAAATGAATGTTACTGAACTCTAATTTTAAAGCTACTAATTCTTTGCTATCTTTATTTTGAATTGCTAATAAGTCAAATTGTTCTTTTAAATTTTCTAGCTGTTGCTGTTTGGATATTAATGTAGCTCTTGTGTAGCCTCTGGCATAACTTTTTCTTATATTAAAGTTTTTTCTAAATGACCTCTATATTTATTATGTTGACTTTATATGACTTAAATACAAATTCTATAGATAAACGATTTTAAACTATCAAACAACTAGAATTTGTATTTAAAATCAAGTATGATTTAAACTATCAAACATTTAGAATTTGTATTTAAGTCATATAAAGTTTTTCTTATATTTTTATAAATTCTTTCTACCTCTTTAATTATTTTTTCCATTTGTGGTGTATTTTATAATGTAACTATAACTATAAAAACAAGATATATTATTTCAATAATGTTAATTGTGTCGGTTTTGTTGCTGTTACTGCTGCTGTTGTTGTTGTTAGCGTTCATCATCACTATCTCTTCTTGCACCATCTCTGCGTCTTCTGTTTGCGAGTTGACTACCGCTCCTGATGTTGCCAAAATAGTGCCCACGAAATGAACGTACATTTATTTTATTTTTTTGTGTTGAGCTGCTTGCGGATATTGTCAATTTCTGCCCATATCGCAGTTGAGATGTCACAGCTTGGTTGTTGTTCTTTTCGAGTGATGGCCAAAAGGTGCGCCAGGCGTTTGCGAAGTTTAACTTTTAAGCCACCGCGCTTTTTTTGTATTTTCGGTATGTCCACTTTTGGGTATGCTGTCAGCTTTTCTTCGGTTCGTTGGAGTTGGCGTTTTCGGTACTCCTCTATCGTCAGTGCCTTTGGACCGATGCGTAGCACAGTGGGATTTCTTCATACAAGCTGCTGCAAAAAATCGAAGGAATCGATCGCCAAATTAGATGAAAAATCTCTCATATCGCCAAATTAGATGAAAAATAAATTTTTGTTAAAATCCGCCCACAACCACGCCTACCTCCCATATGACGTAAAACTAAAAGACGTTGTATTTTCCTTATTTTCATATGTATATTAATAAAAATTACTACCAGTGGTTGCATTTGAGTCCTCAATTATATTAAAATTTTAAGTGCCACGCCCAACGCCCATATGATAAATTTAATTTTTCACGATTTTCAAAAAAACAGATTTAAGCCTTTGTAGTTTGTGATCGATGCCAAGCAGAACTTACATCTATATAAATAACTAAAGACTAATATGTTAGCTGAACATTTGCAAAAAAAATTAGGGGGCCATGGCTTAGCGTTTTTTTTTTAATTAACCAATCATTGCAAATAAAAGTCAAATTTGTACTATAAAATTATATTATAAATTATAAATTTTATTCTTCAACTATCATTTCTTTAACTACATCATCTAGTTCTAACAGATTTTTATGCGGCTGACGTCTTATACTACTTATATATGGATCAGATGATGCAAGCAGACGATGGAAAACATCAGTATTTGTTTCAGTTCTATTGCACTTTCTAGAAAACATTAATCTATAGTTTCTGTTATCTTTATTGCGTGCTTCTTCTGCTTCCTCGGATAGCATACCAATAGGAAGTACTGCTGCATCAATAATGTCCTTTCCATGTATAAGTACTTTATGCACAGTAACAGGCATAAAGTACCACTTATATTTTTGAACAAATAGCTCAGCTGTATCCCATGCAAATTTTTGAAACTTCACACTATCAACTTTCTGTCCACACGTTATTATCTGCAGAATGATTCGGAAGCGATCTATTAGTTCTTCATTAACACCAGTTATATCAGCAACAAGTGCAGGATTGGAGAAGAAACGCCTTGAGGTATTGCCATTGTTCGAAGTGCCAGATCCTTGTTGTACAGCATCCACTCGCAAATTCATTCTTTCTTTAAATGCCGTCTGAATTCGATCCTTGTTCTCTTGTTTTAAAATCTTATTTCTTGCTTCGATCGCAGACCTCTTTTGAAAAGGCAAGTTATACGCTATATGGAGTATACATTCCATAAATTTTATTCGGGCGTGTAATGACGAAATGCCCAATTTACAAGCCTCATTGTCAATACTCTTCATTGAAATTTTGTCCAAATGGTTCATTTCAGAGGGCTTTGCATTACAAATGTAACATACGGCGGATGAAGCTGTACCTGTAATTGTCTGAGCCGTTTTTCCATCTAGCATCGTAAATACTAAATTGTGCGTTACATTGAACTGTTTGCCGAATACTTCAACATTCGTTTTCCCCAAAGCAGCAATATCTGATTTAATGTTCTCAACAACGGTTAACACTTTTTGTTTAGTCTCCTTAGTAAATTCGAAGAAAAGTGGTCGACAATACCTTGTTGATGATGGACTTTTATTGCGCCATTGTTCTTCTTCAGTGTTTGTTTTCAAACTTAAAGGCACCATCGATGCTAATAGCAGACTTCTATCGCTTACATCAGGTGGCAAACTCTGATTGTACTCTGCATGACCCGAAGAACCATCGCAACCCCACTTCGACGTAAGAGTGTAATTTGAATTTGTCATACCATTAACCTTTTCGCTTGAAAA
The DNA here is from genome assembly GCA_963920525.1 of Dichetophora obliterata. Classification (NCBI taxonomy): domain Eukaryota; kingdom Metazoa; phylum Arthropoda; class Insecta; order Diptera; family Sciomyzidae; genus Dichetophora; species Dichetophora obliterata. The sequence goes on along the minus strand of OY986437.1, from coordinate 163,628,061 downwards.
ACTTTCAAAGAGACGCTTTGTGGTGTGATCCATAATACTTTGCAAGCTTGCAGACGCTTCCTTTTCTGATACTCGGATTTCATTGGGATAACATTTTTTCTTCTCCTCAGATACCTTTATATAAGGTGGTAAAATATCATATCCCTCTCCTTTCAAAACATTTTTTATTGTTTCGTATTGATGTTTTGTTAACTCTGCATCCAGCAATACCGCTAGCGCAGTAGACGAAGGAATATATGAAAATGATTTAATTTTTGAGTCGGTAACTCCACTTGCCATTTTTAATTGTTGTTGGCTGTACTGGACAACAAGGTTGATCATCAGCAAGTGATACTTCAAATATATCTTAAAAAAATTTGTTATGGTTTACAAAGTTAACAATAAATGATTTTTGTTTCGCAACTTACTTTTTAGCCAGACATCATTTTTCTGAAAGAAATACGCTTTTATTTTGTGCGATTCCGCCCAGCGTTTACAAAAATTACCAAGAAATCGCTTATGAATGTTTTTTGTCACTATTTTGATTTCATTAATCGTAAGCACCGAGTTTTTTGCTTTTATAAAATCCGTTAATAAATTAACATTATTACCACAGTTAATAAGTTCCATACACAATTCATGATATGATACAGAAAATGAACTCATTTTAATAATTATTTTTCACAATTTTATTACACTTTTGGTCTACCAAATTTTATTTACCTAATCATATGTTTTTGTTTTTTATTTTGTTATGCTTTTCTTTGGAATTGCTGTCAATCAGTTATTAACAAATTGTTGCTAAAGTGTATGCCTAAAAGTAGGCACACTTTTTTTATTACATTTAATTGCAAAATTTCGTTGTAATACTATTGACTTTTTTTATAAAAATTATGCGTTTGTAAAATATTGAGAAAAGTTGGTGGATTTTTTTGAGTAAATTTAAAGAAGACAGTCCCACCTTTCATTTTTTTGCAACCAGAACACAACGATCGATAACGCTCACCTTTTTTTTGTCCAAGAAAAACTAAAAACACTGACTTTTTGAGTGCCTTCAAAAAAGAACCTAAATATATATTAAAATATTACGGTAATGCAATTCCTTTACTTCTAAATTAATGCTGAAATACTATATTTTTCAAATATACTTACATCATATAGATACGAGAAAAAGAAATTATGTTTCCAGCCCATTGAAATGGGATGAAAATCTAAGGCAGTTACTGCAGAATTTCGTTTAGGTGACTTTACCGCGTTATTTTGTAAAAAAAAAAATTGTAGAAAAAATTGTATGATGAATTTATCTTAATTAAACAATTTTCTACAAAACTGCATCATTACATTTTTGATATTTTACACTCAAAAAAGGGGGTTTTTGCAGCCAAAATCCCACAGTGCGTAGTGGCACATAGACTGGAACAGGTATTTTCGGTGCTATTGTTGTCGGCTGCGGGATGTACTCGTCCATCAATAAAGTTTCGATGCACCAAAAAATGTATTTTACAGGACTCCAAGTCGGAGTGGCAGGATCGCCATGTTATAATTTATTTAATGATCGTTTTATTTTTTTTATAGCGGCAGAGTTTGCCTTCGCTATAGACTGCAGTGTTTGCCGACTTGAACTATGTCCAAGGCAAACAGAGACGTTTAAAATAAACTGAACAAGGCAGAGATCTGCCAGCTTGTGTGGTTAATTAAAGTCTGATTTATTGTTGGCCATCTCGGCTCTTTTATAACATTTTTACAAAACTTACTTAGTAGTCTTAATCTATGGTCATACTTCTCTAGTTAATTAATATAATTATAACCTATGTTGCGTTTCGTTCTTGCATATTGAATTTGAATCATCGAAAGGATTCAAATTACATATTTTTGGTTTGACGAATGTTAATTTGGCACGGTCAACAATATTGAGTGAGTAATAAAAATATTCGCATGCATTGAGTGCAGCACACGCCGATAATGCAGTGCTAACTTATTAGTCACTCAATATGTTGCTGTTTATAACAACGAAACTTAGGGTCGGCAGTGTGTATAACGAGAGCACACTACAGAATGAGTTAAGCTCAATTAATTACAGTGAGGAAATGCAAATAAGAGCTAGGACCATACGAACAGTAAGAATTAAAGTAGAGACAAAGATTCCAGTGGTAGTGGTATATAAACAAGATATTGTGCCAGGGGTTTATTTAGGAGAAAGTTTAAGGAAGGTAGAGAACGTACCGCGTATGTATCAATTTTGAATTCAAATAATGAGGATGTTATCTTGCCGAGGTACTATAAACCGTAATTTTCCAATTATAACATATTTAAAATGAAGTCAGGCTCAATGTTTGGAGTAAACAAGTGTAAGGTAAATGAAAGGATTAATAAATTTACACAGACAATTACATTAGATGAAAATTTGAACTTAGAGGAAGGTCTGCAATCAAGAATTTAATAACGGCATATCATGATATTTTTCTATTGGAAGGGGATAAATTAACACACACTCCAATGATAGAACACGAAATTCAGATTCAAGCAAATCAGCCTCCAATAAATCAAAAACAGTATAGATTACCTCAAGCACATAGAGAAGAAATTAAAAAACAGGTATTATTAGATTATTAGGCAGAGCAAATCACCGTTGAATTCGCCATTGCTGATAGTACCAAAGAAAGCAGGAAGCGATGGTAAGAAAAAGTGGAGATGAGTCATAGATTTCAAAAAGGTGAATGACGCAACAATTAAGCAAGTTTTTCCAATACCAAGGATTGATGAAATATTAATTAGGGCACTGTAGATATTTTTCAACATTAGATTTGGCTAGTGGGTACCATCAGGTTCTCATGAGTAAAGAAGACAGCACTTAGTACAGCATTTGGTCATTATGAATTCAATAGAATGCCATTTGGACTCACCGGAGCTCCAGCGACTTTCCAACGTATTGTGAATAATATACTGACAGGATTACAAGGAATAGATTGTTTCGTATATTTAGATGATGTGGTAATTTATAGCAAAAATCTACAGCAACATGGAGAAAGATTAGCACAAGTATTCCAGAGACTTAGGGAAAATTGCTTAAAATTGAATACGGAAAAGTGTCAGTTTCTTTGTAGAGAAAAAGCATACCTGGGACACAAATGTTCGGAATTAGGTGAAGGATATTCCAATACCAAGAAATAGGAAAGAGGTTCAAACATTTTTAGGACTAGCTAATTATTACAGGAAGTTCATAGAGAATATGTCACAAATGGCATCACCCATAAATAATTTATTAAAGAAAGACAGTAAGTTCCAATGGTCAGATAAGTGTCAGGAAGCATTTGAAAAAATAAAGGAAGTGGTGACTTCGTCACCCATTTTGGCATATCCCGATTTTAGCAAGCCGTTTTTACTAACTACAGATGCGAGTGGTGAAGCATTAGGAGCAGTGTTGTCACAGGGTGAAGATCGACCAATTGCATTTGCAAGCAGGTCATTAAACAGCGCAGAGAAAAGGTATTCGACAATAGAAAAAGAGTTTTTGGCAATTGTTTGGGCAACAAAAAATTTTAGTGCATATTTGTTGGGAATGCCGTTCAAGATATATGCAGATCACCAACCATTGAGAGGAATAGCGAATCTGAAGGACCAAACGTCGAGATTAGCAAGGTTTAGACACAAAATGTCAGAGTATGATTTTGAAATAATTTATAATCCAGGGAAGAAGAATCTTAACGCCGAGTCTCTGAGTATAGTAGAAACGGCACTAGTACAAACTCAGGGAAGAGCAAAAGAAGTTGAGCGGCCATTTACAAAGTTATATATTGATCTGATTGGTATACTACCAGAAACGTGTTTAGGGAATAAATATATCTTGATAGTCCAAGATGAATTATCGAAATATTTGAAGTATATTGCCGTACCTAATTTGGAAGCAACCTCGGTTGGTAACGCCATATTGAATAATAATATTACGATTTGAGAAAGATAAGTTTTTTTAAAGATAAAAAGAAACAATTTTTTAGTGGGATATAAATAACAAAATTTAAATGAATTACAAGAAAAATAAAATGCACTTACGCGTTAAAAGATTGAAAAGAAGAATAAAAATTCGCATAAAAATATCGAAAAATTCAATAGGCAAAATAAAAATGAAAATAAAAATTCTCACTATGCGAAAATATTGAGATTCGATAAATATATAAATGAAATCTGTCGAATTAAAGCATTTAGGTTAAAATGAATAATAAAGTAATATTTTTAAAGAAAAAAAAGGATACATTTAAGGGTTTACAAATAAGAATATAATGTTTTTAAATATAAGTGAATACATGATTGAAACATGTCGAACTATGGATGAACATAAAAATTAGCCATTGAAAAATAAAGGAACTAAGCAAAACAAATTAAGATAACATATAAATAAGTTTATATAAAAGCAAACCGTTACAAAAGAATATTTAAATAAAGAGAAATAAGCTCATTAAAGATACATGGAAATATAAGAAAAAAAAAATCAGTTAAAAGGTGATTTAAAATGTTTAGAAATTAAAAGTAGCAAAGTAAAATTAACCCTTTTGAAATAAAACGTTGAGTTGATAACAAAGAATATATTGAAAAAGAGAATCATTATGTATGAAGGTCACTGCAAAGAGCCAATAAAGCATGTATATTTGTAATAGTTGTGGTTATTAGCGCAGAATTTAAAACAGTAAAAAAACATTGCGGCGCAACATTTAAATTTACTCTTGGTTGTAGACAAAGTTATTGAAAATGAAAAATATTGAAAATAATAAATAAGTAATCTATTGATCAATGCAACAGCTTTATATAAGAAAAATTTTTGTATGGTGTGTTATAACCATAACAGGAGCGCAACGAGCAGAGATAATACAGCTCAAAGATACAGCAGGAGTCTTGGAAGAAATACAAAATGTATGGCAATTTGGTACAACAAGCGATTATAATGAAGTTCTAACCTTCTAAGACACAGTAAATTGGAATAGAAATGCAGGTTTGCAGTATATTCATTTCAATAATACGACAATTTTAACATTTTTCAAATATATGCTGGCAGTTTTTTCTGTGGAGCATAGTGCGAAGATGGAGAGTCAAGGCATTGCAAATAGCGTATCGAAAGATATTAAAGCAGATAAAGTTGATATTTTGTACCTTGTAGTTGCCACACTTGTTCGCTTAGTACCTGAGTAAAACTCTTCGCGTAACATTATAACATTTGGCGGAAGACAACAATATTTCGATATAAACTTATAGCAACAATTTAAAAATGATGTTTTTTTTTAATGCCTTAACAATACAAATTTGGACAAGCAGAAGTGGTAAGGGTGTACTACAAATTTTACAACAAATTAACGAAAACCAATATATACAGAAAAATAACGCCGGGACAGTTTTCGAGCGCACCGATGGACTACGCGTGAGAAAAATAAAACTAAAGCAGAAAAAAGAGAAGGAGAAAACTGTAGCAGCAAAGCGGGTAGCTAAACAAAGAGGAAACGATTACACCAGATGTATGCAAGGCATAGGGACCATTAAAAGAATATAAATAAATGAATAAAAAATTCTTAACTGTTAATAGCTAAATGTAAAAGCATGTAATAAGCTGTTGAACAATATTATATATAGAAACTATAGAAAAAAAAGAAAAATTTGATCATGAAAAAACCTTATGAAAAGAGCTAGTAAAACAAAGAAGCTACTTAAAAGAAACACATACTAATAAAACGAGAAGTATATCGTAAGAGAGGCAAAACAAGCAAGATAATTTAAAAGTTAATAAACGAAAATTTGAACCTCTTCAAGGTAAAAATTTTCTTTGTGTAAAGGGGGAGGAAAGTTGTGACTCACAACGAGGCATTCCCCAGAATATTGTCTTTTTACTAGTGGCCAAGTGCTGACAATGAAAGTTGATCCACCGCAATAACAAAGCGAGCGATCAACATTCATTGCATTGCGGCACTTTTATATAAATTCAATGCCAAGGCCAGTAAAGTAAACAAACAAATGAAAGTAAAACAAATAATACAATAAAGTGAGCACTGACCTACCGCAACAAGAACTGGGCGATCAGTTTTCATTTTATTTAAAGACAATAAAATAAAGCCAACAATTCACTTCTGTGCGGCCAGCGTCAAATGCTGACAAAGCAAAAACCAGAGGTAAATTAATTTTAATATTTTATTTATGTAATTAGCGTAGATACATTTTAGCTATGCTAATAAAGTAGAATAATAATTTATCGTTGGGCAATATGACCTAATTTCACATGTTATACATGTTTGTACGTTTGTTCAGTTTAATGCTTGGTTATTGAATAAGTATGTAGGTATATGTTGGAGTACGTTTGTAAACTAGATTAAGAATTGTTTTGTTAAACTAAGACTAGTTACTGTGCAAAATGCAGAAGGCAATCTTGCACAAATGCTGAGTACAGCTAATTATCATTAAAACCGAGGTGGTAAGCATAAGTATCTTTAAACGAATTGGTGGTTGGATTTGAACTGCGAAAATAAGTACTTTGATTACTTGTGATAATAAAAAGTAAAACATTTTACTGTGAAAATACATAGTCTTAAAATTTATTTATTTAGACATCAGTTAAAATTCACTTACCAGAAGAAGAACAATTTGTGCGTTTATTTTAGGTTTTTATGTAAATGCTTGGTTAAAATGTGCAACACAAAAAATTTTGATTTCGATTTTTTAAAATCACCAAAAATTAAATAAAAATTCTTAAGTCCAAACAAACAAACGGCAGATAGTGAAAGCTTAACACAATTTACAAAGAATTTTCAAGTTACAGCGGTGAACTTTGTTGGTTTTTGGAGTTTTTTGAATATTTTTTACCCTAAAATCAGGGTATGATATGTTGGCATCCCTGGAATCCAAAATTTTTTCTAACAAAATCATTAATATATTTTTTTGATTATTGAAGTCATTTAAAGTGAGAAACATAGTCTTTCCGATTTTTATAAATTTTATTGTAGTTTTGAAAAGTTTTGGGAAAAAATAGCTATAACTTTAGTATCCGAATTTTGGTTTTTTTAATCTTTGGCGCACAACCTCCAAATGTTTGTATGGGGAACTTTGTATGGAGAACACCACAAGGGGGTTCCAAAGGCGTTCCAGGAGGTGTGCCACTGGCTTGGGTGGATCGGCCCTTCAAAGTTAGAAGGGGTCGGTCATACATTTGGACTCGATTGGGGCACTCTAAATGGGCCAAAGAGGGATTTTTCAAATATTGACCCTACGGAAAAGTTGGGGCATTAGAATTCGTTTTAGAGGTATAGTTCCTCGGGCAAAGCTTCTTATTTTGATCCCTAGAATACGATTTGCACTCAGCAATGGGCTATTTTTAAATCGACCCGTCCGAAAATTGGTTTAGACAACAATTACAAAGGGCTAAGGCAAAAAATACAAAACTCAGTTTTCTCGAAACTATGAAAATGGAGATACTATGTTTTGTCGTTGTATGGGAGATATGTATGTATATATTATACTTATTTTATTATAAAATTTTAAAGCGACATTCGAAGCCGTTTAAAAGTTGAAAGTTTTGAAAGTTTGAAAGCTGCAGCTGGCTTCCATCAAGCCCAAAAACTTTGAACGTGTTTTTCTCAAAACTGCATTTACGTAAATGGCGTGCATCATAACTAGATAGTGGAAAATATGAAATTGCATATTTGTATTAAATGATCACAAAACAATTTCGATGACACAGATATGCGTCCCTAGAAATTCTATCTCGGAAAACATAACAAAACTTTTGCATATTTGCATATTGCATACAAAATGCATATGCATATATTAATTGCATATGCAAATTAAAAAATTGCTTATTTGCATATCATATGCATATGCAAAATTTATGCAAGTCCATTTAATCGCAACTGTATGTTCGTAACTCTTATTATAGACATGAACGTTTTCAGAGGTTCTGGGTAGGGATGCCAGATGCGCTTTTTTAAACAGTACAGCACAGTTTTTTGGACAATGTACTGTTTTATGGCATGTACCCAAGACAGTACGCAAAAGTACTGTTTTATAATAATGTACTTTTTTTACTTTTTTTTTTTTAGAAATTTTACGTGTTGAAAATATTTTTTGATTTTCTGAGTGCGAAAAAATCAGCCCATCTAAATTGTTACTAAAAAATTTTTTGTCATAGTCGCCCGCTGAAAACACTCTGCTCTTTGGAGTTTAATGGTTATCTTGGATATGTTTTAAAGAACAAAGATGAAAGAACTGCGCGAGAAATTTTAACATCAAAAAGATGCAGGGTTTTATGGCTACCTAGCTGAAATCATTGAATATGCACAACCATGAATATGTGAATATGCATTGTGAGGGTGCAATTTCTTACAAGCAGTAAAGTCTGAAAGATCTAAGTTATTTTTACATAAAAATTATAGCGATATCTCGAAACTATGGATGTTCTCAGTACAACGTATTTTTGTGTGGAAAGTCGTTGGTTGAGGAATATAACGATATACTAAAGCTTTCTTGGTAATATTTTCTACGGATAGTATGTTAAAAAAAAATCCCCTAAAATGCTACATAAAAATGAAAAAAAAACAATTAAAATGCCCAAAGATATACAATATACATAAGCACAAAACATCCAATATAAAATATTAAATTTATAAAATTAATTAAATTAAATTTAACTAAAAAATATTTCCAGTTTAAGATGTTATCAATTATAATATATACATACATACCATTATATAGGATTTATAAAGTGTATGTAATACAAAAATTAACCAAAGAAATTAAATTGTTTATTGAAAACAAAATGCATACACAAAATATTTTAGATAGTTTTAATAGGTAAATAAATAAATATAATACAAATATATTTAATATATAACAACAAATACGTACTGATTTTTTATAGTGGCCTTTCTTGCTTAAAATTGAACGTTGCATTAGAAAAATATAGATATATAGTATGTATATATACCTATAGGTAGTTAATTTTTGTAATTAATGATGATTAATTCTTTGATTTTACATTATTTTAATTTACATATATATAAATAGAATATAGAAATAAATATAGAGTATAAAGAATCTTTACATCTATTAGATAAAATATATTTCATATCGATAAATACAATACATATTCGCGATTTCGCTTAATGAAATAGTTTGTTTAGCCAAAACGACATTCATCATATTTGGGAAAGTTAAGAAACAGCAGGAATCGCAAATTTATTTAATTTCACCCAAACCAGAAAAATTTGAAACACGATCAAAAGCACAAAATAGAGCATAAAACAACGTCAAGCAAAGAACAAAACCAATTCTGCATAGACACACAAACATAAAAGAAAATTGGTTAGTTTTTGGGGTATTTTTAATATTTTTTACCTGATATGTTGGCTGCCCTGGAACTACAAAATTTCTTCTAACTAAAATCAGAAAATTTATTTTAGTACTGTTGAAGGCATTTTGCTTACTTACTTACCTAGTTGGCGCTACAACCGTATGTCGGTCTTTGCCTCATCTAAGAATTTGCGCCAGCCATTTCTGTCTTTCGCTTGCTGGCGCCAGTTGGAAATTCCAAGCTTCGTCAGGTTGTCCTTCCCAACTTGGTCTTTTCAACGAAGATGCGGTCGTCCTCTTCTGTGTTGACCGCCGCTGGGTTCCGAATCGAATGTTTTCTTCACTGGAGCATCGTCTTTCATGCGCTGAACATGACCAAGCCAGCGAAGCCGCTCGATTTTAATGCGCTTGACTATGTCGATGTCAGCTTACACCTCATACAGTTCACCATTCCACCGTATTCGGTACTAGCCATTGACGCAGATTGGTCTGTAGATCTTACGAAGAATCTTTCTCTCGAATGCTCCTAAAGTCTTTTCATCCAAACTGCTCAGCGTCCAGGTTTGTGATGCATAAAGTAGGACGGGCATGATGAGCGATTTATAGAGCGTGATTTTCGTTTGTCCAGAGAGGGCTCTGCTTCTGAATTGCCTACTGAGCCCAAAGTAACACCTGTTGGCAAGAGTTATTCTTCGTTTGATCTCAATGCTGATGTCGTTGGTTGAGTTTATGCTGGATCAAAGATAAACGAAGTCCTTTACAACCTCGAAGGAGGTATTGTCAACTGTAACGTGGGTTCCAAGACGCTGGGACTGTTTGTTTGTTGACACCAAGTATTTCGTCTTATCTGCATTCACTGCCAGACCCATTCGACTTGACTCTCTTTCTAATCTGGAAAATGCTGCACTGACTTCGCGCGTATTATGGCTAATGAAATCGATGTCATCAGCATACGCAAGCAGCATAACACTCTTGTAAAATATTGTGCCACTACGTCTCAGATCAGCAGCTCGGATGATCTTTTCCATCATTAGGTTGAAAAAGTCGCACGATAAGGAATCACCTTGTCTGAAACCTCGTTTGGTAACAAATGGTGGGGAGAGGTCCTTTCCGATTTTAACTGCGCTGCTGGTGTTGCTCAGTGTCATCCTGCAAAGTCGTATTAGTTTTGCAGGAATACCAAATTTAGACATAGTGGAGTACAGGTGCTTCCTTACTGGGCTGTCGAAGACGGTTTTGTAGTCGACAAAAATATAGTGGGTGTCGACTTGTTTTTCTTGAGTCTTCTACAAGATTTGTCGTAGCGTGAAAATCTGGTCGATGGTGGACTTTCCAGGTCTGAAGTCACACTGATAAGGTCCGATCAGTTTGTTTACAATGGGCTTCAATCTTTCACATAAAACACTCGACAGGACCTTATATGCGATATTAAGAAGGCTTATCCCACGGTAATTGGCACAGATAGTGGGATCGCCTTTCTTGTGGATTGGGCAGAACACACTGAGATTCCAATCGTGCGGAATGCATTCTTCCGACCATATTTCGCATAGAAGCTCATGAATGCATTTAAGTAGAGCTTCGCCTCCGTTATTAAACAGTTCAGCAGGTTAGCCATCAGCTCCCGCGGCTTTATTATTTTTAAGCCGAGCTATAGCTGTCAGAACTTCATCATAGTCGGGCAGCGGAACCTCGACGCTGTCATCCGCAATTGCGGTTTCCGAAATATCATCTATATTGGCGGTAGTGTTGTCAGCGTCGCCATTTAGAAGCTTAAAGAAGTGTTTCCTCCATAACGTCAGTGTACTCTGGACATCTGTCACTAGATTCCCGTTTTCATCCTTGCAGGAAGAGGCCCCGGTTTTAAAACCATCGGCAAGGCGTCTTATTTTTTCGAAAAATTTTCGGGCCTCATTCCTGCCACCATACATCTCAATCTTCTCTTGCTCGCACTTTTCTGCCTCTCTTTTTTTCCGCCTGAAAATATGTCTCTCTTCCCTCCTCCTTTCATTGTATCGCTCCTTAGCAGCGCGCGTTACAACCGACTGCAGGGTGGCTTTGTAGGCGGCGTCTTTCTCTGCAGTGGCGTCGCGACACTCCTGGTCGTACCACTGGTTTCGGCGAGGGCGGTGGTAGCTAATCACATCTTCAGCAGCCGCACGCATGGAGTTGGAAATGTGTGTCCACTGCGCGCATATATCATCGACTGGAGGAGTGCTTTGAAGAAAGAGTGAGAGTCGAGTGGAGAAAGCATCGGCTGTCTGTTTTGATTGCAGCTTGTCGACGTCTAGCTTTCTCTGTGTAGAGTTGCGTGTATTCTTAGCTGCGCACAGACGTGTACGGATCTTGGCTGCAACAAGATAGTGATCCGAGTCAATGTTTGCACCACGGATCGTGCGTACATCCAATACACTGGATGAGTGCCTTCCGTCGATCAAAACGTGATCAATTTGATTTTTGGTTTTTTGATCAGGGGACATCCAGGTGGCTTTATGAATATTGAGATGCTTGAATCTAGTGCTACTTACGACCATGTTTCGTGCTGCGGCGAAGTCAATCAGCCTCATTCCGATATCGGAGGCGTTGTCGTGGAGGCTGTACTTTCCGACTGCTGGACCAAATATATTTTCCTTGCCCACCTTAGCGTTGAAGTCACCAAGCACGATTTTTACGTCGTGATGGGAGCAGCGCTCGTAAGAATTTTCAAGGCGCTCGTAGAAAATTGCCTTGATCTCATCGTCCTTGTCTTCTGTCGGAGCGTGCGCACATATTAGGCTTATATTGAAAAATCTAACCTTGATGCGGATTATGGCAAGTCGTTCGTTCACAGGTGTAAATCGCAGGACGTGGGGCCGTAGTGTCTTGCCAACTACAAATCCGCATCCAAACTCGTGCTTCTCCGCATGGCCGCTGTAGTAGATATCACAGGGTGCATTTCGAATGCAACCCTGTCCCTTCCATCGCATTTCTTGGATAGCAGTGATATCAGCTTTGTATCTTTCCAAGACATCAGCCAGTTGGATAGAGGCACCTTCCCAATTAAGGGTTCGGACATTCCAGGTGCATATCCGTAAATCATTATCAGTTGTTCGTTTGCCGTAGTCGTCATCAGATTTGAGGATTATTTTTCTTCTTTTCTTATTTGCTTTCATTGAAATGTGTTTTTACGGGTGGTCTTCAAACCAAACGCACAACCTATTTTGAGCCTAGGGGGGCCTGCCGCTCAGATTAGCCGCCAAACTAACGGTTGTCAGTTTTGACGTTGCCCAGGAAACACCACGTGGAGGTTTGAGTCGACTTGAGGCGATTTCACAAAGATTATGCTGGCCTCGCCAGGTTGAGACAGTCAGACATGTTACATTGTAAAGGTTCGCCTCAGTTTCCCATTTGAAGGCATTTTAAATAAGAAAAATAATTATATAAATTTTTTATGAATTTATTTATTCGAAATGCCAAAAACAGGCACTTTGAGCATTTTTGAAAAAAAAAATCAAATTTCAACAGCTATAACTTTTTTATTCGAATTTTGGTTTTAGTAATTAAGATAGCCTTAAATAGCTTAAGACTATGCTTTAGCCAACCATGAATTTTTTAAATTTAGCATATTTGGATTTTTGGAACTTTTTGTAAAAATACCCAAACTCGAAATTTACAAAATGTGACACTTCTAGTAAAAACTTTCATAACGACCAAGTTATTCTACGTAACCACATAATTTGTTTGTATTTTTATTAAATGCTGTTTCAGAAAACATTTCAATAGCAATTTGAAATTCTAAGATTTTTTTAATAAATAAGAAAACAAATTGAAATTATTTCAAAAATTACGAACGAAGTGCATTCCAGTTTTATGCACAACATAAGGATTTATGTGCAAAAAATCGAGAAATATGTAAAAAGTCCAAACATTTTCATATGTTTTTCAATTTACAACAAAAAGATTAAGCCGCGAAAATTTAGCACACTCCTATCGAACTCATATAAATACATGCTGGTTTTTATTCTAAATATCATGTCAACAAGTAACATGTCATAATTTTAATTTTCAAAAAATTTAAATTTTTCCTACAAATGCATGGTCAGTCTGGAAATAAATAGCTGTAAAATTTGTGTCAATTGCTGACTTGATTGTAGAATAAATTAGAATTTTACAAAATATGGATAATATATTTATAGATAGATAAAATTTAAAAATATATTAATAAAAAGATAAAATATCGTATAGATATATAAAATATATATTCGCTATTTCGCTCATTGAAATAATTTGTTAAGCCATAACGACATTCACTTGTTTCATAATTAGCTAAGTTAAGAAACAGCACAAATTGGCCAATTTCTTGTATTTCAGCTCAGACAAACAAGAAAAATATCTGAAACACGATCAAAAGCATAAAATTGAGCATAACAACAACGTCAAGCAAAGAACAAAACAAATTCTGTATAGACACACAAACATGCCAATAAGTAGCAGTACAAATTATGTTTATTATTTTTTTCCAATTCATTCATAAAAATTCAATTGGAGTATTTGTTTTGTTTTTCGTTGTCGCTTGTCTCGCACTTGGTGGTGGTTTTTTCCTTTCGTTTGCCTCTGCTGGCACACGCTGGAAACAAATGTTAATGTAAAATGTTAGGGCCTAATATTCAGATCGTTGGATTTCTGTTAACACAGGCGAAATGTTTCTATGCCTTCTCTCATTTATATATTCTCTCTAGTTTAACCAAATGATAACGGATTTTGGTCATATATGGCTTGTTAGAATGTACAAACTAAATGCCACATTTTTTAATTTTTGTAGAAAATGAAAAATTCGATATATAACGACTGTGAATAATAAAAGTTTTGTTAATTTTTTGTGATAAATTTTAAAATTTTGTTTGAGTATATGTTTGTGTGTGTTGTGAATTGTGTTTATGTTGGTGCTCTTCACAACGCCTCATCTGTTGCCAAAAACCAACACATATCAGCAATAAAGATTGCAAATTTTTTTCTTGTGCCGCTCCTCTATTATTTTTGTCGTTTGATTGAAGCGCGCACCTTTTTCATCAGACTCGGTTGGAATATGCTGTTGGAATACATCCATATGATGGTGCAGGAAGTGTATTTTAAGCAACATTTAAATATTGAGTTGGTTAAAAGCTTCCATCAAATCGGCGACAAAACTTCGGTAATTCTGAACGCGGTGCTTCCCCAAAAATAATTTGAACGTTGCCTTCACCAAATCATAAATTCACTAATTACCTTCACCAATTATATCCATAAGCTTGCGAATAGCAGGGCCAACGAGCACTCCTACATATATAAGAACAACGAAGTTAATCTATGTGCTGAACATCTTGTTGAATGTTAGTTTGAAAACCAGGCGTGAAACCAAGCGAATCTAACTGTAAAGACATTATGAAATTTTTCATTACGCCAAGATTGATGTTGAGTGGAAGCAGCACTATTTTTTTCATATGGAACGAGCGCATCAAGAATCACACTTTCTTCATTAATAACGAAATGCTGGCGCAGCTTCCAGTCAGATTTAGTGTAATGGTTGCCACCATAACTTTTGAAACCCCTAAGCATTGCAATTTTCTTTAAGTACGCGCAAACTTGACGAATCTTTAAGAATTCGACATTCTTCAACTCTGTGAACAAGCGAGATAAAAACCAACTTGGCTTTATTTCTATCCCATTTCTTCGCAGGTTTGTTCTTGAGCCTGTCTACCTGCCTGTCTGAATTGGTTGCTTAGGATTTGGTGAAGGCAACATTCGAAGGATTCTTGGGGAAGCACCGCGTTTAGAATAACCGAATTATTGTCGCCGATTTGATGGAAACGTTAAACCAACTCAGTGTTCGAAAGTCGCATAAAATACATTTTTTGCACCATCATATGAATCATATGGATAAATTCGAATAGCATATTCTAACCGAGTATGATGAACAAGGCGAGCGCTTCCATCAAACGACAAAAACAGTGAAGTAGCGGCACAAAAAAAAAAATTTCAATATCTTATTGCTAATTTGAGTTGGTTTTTGGCACCGGGTGAAGCATTGTGAAGAGCACTAACTAGGGATGTGCTCGAAATAAGTCGAAAGTCGACCTTTGTTTGATAATTTTCCACTTTTGGCAATCTACTTTCTGATATTGAAAAAAGACGAAAGTCGATTTTTACTTTCGACTTTTTTCATTTTATGTGAAACAAAAACCTTAACACTAATCTGAGAGCTGTCTTCTCTAAACTAATAAACGATATCTGTTTAACCACAAATAAAGCTGTAAAGCTTTATAAAGTAACGAAATTTTATAATGAAATTGTCACTATTTAATAAGCGGGTGACAATTTTTATTAAAATTTATTATTTTTAAGCTTCAAATTTTGTTTTGAAAAAAAAACATTACAATTAACACATATAAATATCAAGAATGCTTGGTAACAATTGTTACTTTGCCAGAATAGGGCTGTTAATACAAATTTATATTCACAATATTCAAACAACGCTCAAATCGATTAATTTTTTATTACAGAAAACAGAGGAATGTTCTGCTTTAAGTCAAATTGGCAAGAATTTAAAACGAGTGCTTGCTATTGAAATCACAAAAAAAAATTTCAATATTGAATTGGTAAAACCATAGGCTTCTTTAACACTTCTACACACAGAAAAAAATCATTGTAAAATCAACTAGAAACATAATGATTTTACATGTTTCCCCTATGATTTTGCTTCATAGAGATTTATAGTAAAATCATTGTGATTTTCATGTAAAAATCGCAACAAATTTTCATGTTGAATCATTATGAAATCATGTAAAATCATTATGATGGTCATGTTGAATCATTATGAAATCATGTAAAGTCATTATGATGGTCATGTTGAATCATTATGAAATCATGTAAATCATTATGATGGTCATGTTGAATCATTATGAAATCATGTAAAGTTATTATGATGGTCATGTTGAATCATTATAAAATCAATATGAAATGCAGCTGAATCCTAACATAAGTTTGAAATAAAAAGAACTTCAAGTTTAGGTTTTATCTAGTTTTTTTTATTGAAAAATAAAAAAAATACGACTAATAACTACAAAACATACCTCAATTTTTCTCCAACTAAATAGTTTTCTCGATAACGTGCACGAAGTTCTATGGGTGGTATAGCTTTCTGTTTATCTTCCTTAGATAAGTACCTTAAAGTTTTCTAGTCAACTGAAGCTTCTGTTTCTATTGAAAAGTAATACAGCATTTTGATATTATTTTGTTATAGTTACATAAGTCACTTATCACATTACCTTGTTCATCTGCGTCGAAGTTTATGGATTCGACTACTTACACTTGTATTTACTTTTCATTCCACTTGTTTTACTTTTTCAGCTATTACAAACTATTTTAATTTTTAACGAAGCTACTTCTCGCGATAAAACTTCTAATGTGCTAGAAACAACGGAACTTCTTTAGCACGCAAAATTTTTTTTTACATGATGCAATAATAATTTTACTAGATTTCATAATGATTCAACATGATGTCATAATGATTCTACATTAAATCACAATGATTCTACATGAAATCGTGTTGATTAACTTTTTACATGATGCAATAATGGTTTTACTGGTTTTCACAATAATTCTACATGAAATCATAATGATTTTACATGAAATCATAAGGATTTTTATGTCGCTGCCTCCATGAAATATAAAATCATGTAAAATGAAATCAACTATGAATCACAATGATTTTACTATGCAAAATTTTTCTGTGTGTAGATCCTAGGTTAATAAAGCACGCATTTCAAAATATCCGTGAGTATTCTCAAGCAATCTTTTACCTTGGTAAGCAACAGTACATAAATAATTACTGCAAATGTAACACCCCCCCCCCCCCTTCTTTAAGGTGATCTTGTGAACGCCGAGATGAGACAAGCAAGAATTTCAAATGAAGAAGTTGTGATAGCGGCATCGACATCTAATAATCAAGAATCCGATTACAGTGATATAGTCTTTTTTGGATGAGGTGGTTCAAACAAACATGGACTCAACAACTGATGAAAATGAAAGAATGCCCCTCAGCTGCGTCTTTATCTGGTTCACCCAGCTGTTGATAGAAAATTTAATAAATATCCGCTTTTTGTCTGCTTAAAACTGCTCATAAATAAAATGTTTTATTAACCTTGTTCCAGAATAGAAAGTCTTTGGTCATCTGCTCATGCACGAAATTGGAGCGTTCTATTACATTTTTCTTTCTAATACAATGCTTTTTTCGTGCTACTCCTCAATTTAATCATTTTTTTTAAAAACTCTTCAAACCATTGGCGTCGGAAGCGGGGGGAAAGGGGGGCAGTTGCCCCCCACTTTTTTAGCTAGATAAACAATTTAAAAGGAAAACTTCAAAAGTTATTCAAAATATCATTTTTTTTTACAACGATAATATTTTTGTATTATATTTTTTCCTCTTCTTTCTCTCTTCTTCATAAGCATGCTTGCGGATAACCATTTTCTTTCTCTGTGTTTGCAAAAAGATAGAACAAAATGTAGAGTTTCTACTGCAAACCCACCACTTCAGTTTAAAAGCACCTTTAAGTATGTAGCTTAATGCTTGTTAATTTTGCAACTCTGTAGCTCGTTCCTGTAACAAAATCGGCAAGTTACCGATTTGTGTGACGTTACGCGTTATCGATTCCTAGTTACCGATTTCGTGACAACTAATGTTTGTGTACGTTGAAATCGGTAAAAATTTGGTCCGTGATGAAAAAGAACACAAATCGAGAAGAAACGTTGCGAAATTGAATTAAATGGTAAGCAGCTGTCTACTTGCATTTATTTTATTTTATGTGCTCTAAAATTTTATAAAAAAAGGTGATGGTCTTTTTATTAAAAAGTGATTATTTGATTATTTATATGTGTTATAATGTTTGCGGAAATAATCAACTATTATGAATGTAAATAATTTGACAATAAGTGATGTGTTATATAAGCTTAGCAAATATTTGCAACCGGGTTCTTTTGCATTGCTCTAACAAATATTTTGTTTCTTAAATTTTCTTCTTTTATGTAAATGAGCATTCTTTTTAAATCGCATTACCTTGAAAGCTGAAACGTTTTAAAACAAAAACAATAGTAAAATCAGAGTATTACAATAAAAAAATGTAACTTAAGCGAAAGTACCTGTTTTAGAATATTAATTGCGAGTACTTGTTATTTAATATATACACAACATTACTGTCATTTAAACAGATCGGTAGAATTCTCACTTGCCGCAGAGTGAGTGAGAAAAACATGAAGTTTCATCGATTCACTTTTCTTACACAAACACTTCTTGTAAAGATTCTATTGAAGTGAAATCGGAACATGTGACAACTTATCGATTTGGAACAAACGAATAGAACAGAAATCGATTCAGATTATTACACAAACAGTGTAGGTGACAATTACGTCAGAGTGACGTCAAATCGGTAACATGGATCGGTAACTGCGGAACTTACGAGTTACAAGAACGAGCTACTGGTAAGAAAAAATTTGACATGTTCTTAGGGGCTTTCCATATTGGACGACATGTTGTACGATAAGTTAGATGGAAAACTAATGGGACTATTTGATTGAGCGTTCGAACGATCCAACTTGTAAAGCAACATCATTAATTGCAAGCTCTCAAGCAGAACACATCCGGCTAATAGCTAAGCAACTTTTAGATGCCCTAACAATTGAGCAGTAATTTTACATAATTGTACAATCGGCAGAAAAAAACAAAAATTTCGACTATCGTTTTAGCTTACGCATGGTACTACATGTTGTACAATCTGCCATGTTGGTCCAATGTTTTGGACCATGCCAATGTTTGGACTGTGAATTAGGTGATGAAAATCCACCTCGACGCTTTGAAGAAACATCAAATCCGGTTCCTTCAGTACAGTTGCCATTATATGATCGGCTACGAAAAGATTATTTCGAAATTTTAGATCTTCCCTCAAATGAGATAACGGCTAGATTCGATCAAACAGGTTGATATTTTACTTTTATTTTATTTTTGCAAGTTTACACCAGCTTCACTCAACCGACTCACTTTGATTTAACATTCGGTGAGTCGTTTGAGTGAAGCTAGTGTAAACTGGCACTTTGTTAATCTTATTGTACATTTAAACAGATCTTGACACTCTGGAATCGTTGGAAAATATTGTAATCGAAGCCTTCAACGGAAAAGTGCCTTCTGAACAAAATCTAAAAACAAAAATAGATCTTTATGCAGATGACTTTTTTGCAGATGAAATTGCTGAAGCAATTGCCTGGCCAAACACCTTGAAATTGTAGTGGCATTGTATCCCAATTTGCGAAAAATTCGGATCCTGTAAAAAAACTATTAAATGAAGTTGAAAAACTTATTGCTTTGATTTTGACTGTGCCTGCATCAGCAGCTTCATCTGAGCGTTCTTTTAGTGCACTAAGACGACTTAAAACGTATCTTCGAGCAACTATGACACAGAAACGACCCACTCATGCGGCACTTATACACATTTACAAAGATAAAACCGAAGAATTGAATTCGATGGAGGTGGTGAAAGAGTTTGTTTCTCGCAAGGACAGAAAGAAACATTTTGGAATAATTTAAATTGATATAACTTTTTGTACCTTATTGCATTTAAACCATGTAAAGATATACCTAGTCTTGCTTTATAAAAGCAACCATTATTTCTTATATTTACATATTACCATCTGAAAGATCCTTTAAAGAATGATCTCTAATATTGAAATTGGAAGAAATTTTAAAAATAATAAAATTTACTATTTTTTATATATTTTATATTTTTTTTTAATTTAAACTAAAATAAAAAATTTGTGTATTCACAATCATGTTTCTTTGAAGAAATTTTAGTGAACTTTTTTTGCACCACCATTTGTACTGCCCCCCCATTTGTACTGCCCCCCCAGATAAAATTCGCTTCCGACGCGCTTGCTTCAAACTGTTTCTGAGTGTATACTCTTTTTCGAATTGAGGTTTAACATGACCCTTTTGTTTTAGAGCAAATAAAAATGGGTATTTTATTATTTCTCTTAAAAAATACCTTTCATCTTTGGAGCTAAGCATATTTTTAGCTACTGTACGTTCTTTATTGCATATTCTCTTATCTTGTGTATAATGCTTGATTATATCGTGCACTGTTAATTTAATTATTAAGGCGATTTTTGAAATTTGTCGCTCGGATTTTCCTTTCAAATAATAATTTATCACGATCTGCCTTTCTGCCAGTGTTGATTGATTCACTTTTCGAGACATGTTTATTTTTTTAAGTTTTGCGTTTGACTGAAGTTATTTCAACAAGAGTTAAAAGTTGCAAGCAGGAATAACGGTTTAAAGGCCACAATTTACATTTTTTCTTTACTTGCCAGAAAGAAGGAACGCAAAAATTGAAAGTGTGCCACCT
The DNA here is from genome assembly GCA_963920525.1 of Dichetophora obliterata. Lineage (NCBI taxonomy): Eukaryota > Metazoa > Arthropoda > Insecta > Diptera > Sciomyzidae > Dichetophora > Dichetophora obliterata. Next base: position 163,607,362 of record OY986437.1, on the reverse strand, counting down.
CTGGTGGATGCGAACCAAAATTGGTTTGCTCCAGGGGAGAGAAGGCACGCAAAAATTAAAAGTGTGCTGCCTCTGGTGGATGCGAACCAGCATTAATTTAACTCCAGAGGAAAGAAGGCACGCAAAAATTAAAAGTGTGCCGCCTCTGGTGGATGCGAACAAGAATTGGTTTTGCTCCAAAGGAAAAAAGGCACGCAAAAATTAAAATTGTGCCACCTCTGGTGGATGCTAACAAGAACTGGTTTGCTCCAGAGGAAAGAAGGCACGCAAAAATTAAAAGTGAGCTGCCTCTGGTGGATACGAACCAAAACTGGTTTGCTCCAGAGGAAAAAAGGCACGCAAAAATTAAATGTGTGCCGCCTCTGGTGGATGCGAACCAAAACTGGTTTGCTCCAGACGAAAGAAGGCACGCACAAATTAAAAGTGTGCCGCCTCTGGTGGATGCGAGCCAGAACTGGTTTACTCCAGAGGAAAAAAGGCACGCAAAAATTAAAAGTGTGCCGCCTCTGGTGGATGCGAGCCAGAACTCCAGAGGAAATAAGGCACGCAAAAAAATAAACGTATTATTTAAATAAGTTTACAGAGTAATGTAATACTATTACATTACATTTCATTAAATTCATATAGATACAGTTCTAATATAAAAATTATTTAAATAAGTTCATAGAGTAAGAATAATAAATTGTATTGGTAGTTTTAGTATTTGTAACGTCACGTTACATGTGTTAGTATTGGCTGTAACTAGTCTCGCTATCATGTTGCTCCTTAAAGTAGTTCTTGTGCTATTGGTTGCCATTTTTGAGAATTTATTTATTAAGTCTTCCAGGATGTTTACAAAATTAAGTCATTAACTCTTTTTTTTTTAATTTCACAAAATTTTTTATTTTTTATTTAATAATGGGCATTGTTAAAACAATTAATCATTTAAAAAGAATGTAAATATCTATACAGAGTTATAAATTATACTCTTTGTTGTAAATCAATTAGTTGCAGCTTCCTAGCTTTCCTTGCTTCTTTGTTCCTTTTATCGTCATTTATTAGCAATTATTCTTGTAGTTACTTTTTGTTTTGTTTTTTTTTGGATGAAATAATCTTTACATGGATTTGCTTTTGTTGTGTTTGTTTTTGTTCTAATTTACCTAATATTATGTTTTAGTTTTTCCTCCGTTTTAACGGACACTTATTTTAAAGTTTCCTGATGTAAATTATTTAATGCACTTTGGTTTTGGTGCATTTTTTTGAATAATTTATTTCACCAAAGGTTCTTTTTGGGCACACACAGAAATTGTGTTTCGATCACAGCTAGTTTTTTATGGCCTTTTTTTATTAAACTTTTTAAAAAGGATTTTTTTTCTTCACAGGTGATACTGTCCACAAGTTTTTTCTTTGTGTGCCCCACGTTGCACGCCAATTAAATTATTTAACTCAGCGTTTGCTTAGCTTTGTTCTTATTCCGATGCTCTTAAAAGACTGAACTCATCTTATTTCTCGATTTCGTATTTAAATATGTTTGACGTAAGCAAAACTGAGGCTGATGAAATATTTCATCCTATGATGAAATTCTTTTTCTCAACAATTAGAACACGCCATCATCTTTGTTTATGTTATTCACACTTAAAGGGTGGCTTTGGCTGACACCACGAAAAGTGTCTTAAAGCAAAGCCATGGTTGCAATTTGTTTACATTTAACGTTTACTTAGTGTGTAAAGGCTGGCCTTAACTTGCACACTGCTCTGATTATAATTACTTAGCTCAAAAAATAGCATAATTAAATAAAAACCTTAGCTCAATCTAGCACCAGAGTCAAAAACAGAATGAAAAAAACTTCGGTTGACGCTTGCAGCTGCACAAAAAAAAAACGAGCGCCACAGTACGGAAAACAAAACTTTTTACAGTGACGAAGTCCCAGTACGGAACACTAAATAAGTTTTTTATAGAACATCGCTTTAACTTGTAAAGTTACGTGTACATTAGACATTACTTTAATTCGGCTCTGTACCTGATTTATTTTGCCAGCTGTAGGCGTTATGGTGTAGAAGGTTATATTGGAGTCACTCCTATGGGTCAAGAAGGCGAACCCTTCTTGAATCCGATTATCGTGCTATGTGCACGAGTAGGTGCTCCGCCTGAGTCCAGTTGCCGTAAGTAATGCAAATTTTGTAGGGAACTTTATTTGAAATTGTCGACAATTTGCCACAACAAAACCTCCAGCCGCTCAAACTGTTTTCTTTTTTTTTTGCTAAGTTTTTCTCCAGCTAAAAGTTAATTCCCGGAAGTTTGCTTCAACCAACCTCTTTTCACACAGTGCATGTTTCTGGAGTGCGTTTGCACTATGCAAGTCGTATGGTACAACTTTCGAACTCATACGACACGCTGTGCAGCAAGCCCAATGGTTGCGATAAACTGGCTGCAGACACAATGGCATGACTTTAGAAGCAATTAACTCAAATTCAAAAAAGTGTCAGCTGTCAAATTTGAAAATGAGTAAGCTTTCAAACTTTAAAAAAAATGTGTGTCAATTTTGAAAAAATGCCAGTTGTCAAATTTTAAAATGTGTCAGCTGTCAAATTAGAAAATGGAACAGCTGTTAAATTTCACAGGGTGTCATCTGTCAAATTGAAAATATATATTAGTTGTCACATTTAAAAATGTGTCAACTGTCACATTTGAAAAGAAAATGGCAGCTGTCAGATTCAAGAATATGTCTGCTGTCAAATTTTAAAATTATGTCAGCTGTATGAAAATAAATGTCAGCTGTCAAATTTATCCCTGCTTTCAAGTTTACGCGCACAAGTGTGGTTTGATGACATCAGATATCGTTCACACTGGGCAACAAAAGTGCAGCAATTACAAATTAGGGGTATTCACGATGTTGCATAGTTGACATTAACTTATGTAGTTTGAAAGCAAATACAAGATATTATCGAAGGTTCGTTCACGATAAGTGGTAAAGATTGAAAATGTGGTACCAAAATTATGAGAAAAATACGCTACATCGTGAACAACCCCAATTCTGCTGTGCAACTTGCCATGGTGAAAATTTGCGCCATTACAGTAGCATCGTGAATCTCTTGTAGGAATTCGCTTTGCTAAGAAATCGGGACGCATAGTTTCCATTGTGGTGACGTCACTAGGTTTGATTTCCTGGGTATGTGCCGGAACATACGGTTATCAATTATTTGGTAGTCGTGGAACTTTTTGGGTTGAGACTCCACTTTTCCATGTTGCTGGGAATACCAGTCACGTTTTCTCGTGGTGAGAGTGAACAATGCTTTGGTGTCTGCATGGTTCAATGTGATATGCGAAAGTACGTTAGCGACGACATTTAGACTCTCATTTCGGTACTTTACGTTGAAGTCATATTGTTGGAGCTCCAGGGCCCATAATGCTATGCGACCGAAGTGAGTGATGATCGGTAATAACAGTAAACTTATACCCTTCCAAATATGGCTTCATTTTCCGAATTGCCCATAATATTGAAAGGCACTCTTGTTCGGTGGCTGAGTACTTACGACCCAACTCGGTGAGTGTTTAGCTCGCGTATGATATTACCAGCTCTTGGTCGGAATGTCGCTGAAACAATACGTCTCCTAGCCCTTCTCGGGTGGCGTCGGTTTGCAGGATAAATGGTGGTTGGAATTATGAGCAACACAGCACCGGTGCTTGTATGAGTTTGTTTTTAATCTCTTCGAAGGCTTCGCTCTGCTCTTTCCCCATTGTCATTTTATATTTTTCTTTAGTAGACAGTTAAGCAATGCTACCAGGATGGAAAAATCTGGCAAAAAACTGCAATACCAAGAAGCTACTCCTAGGACTCGTAGGACTCGTCTTAGTTCACGGATGTTAGTTGCGGCGGCGATCTCTTTCATTGCTTCTATTTTGCTCGGATCGGTATAGATGCCTTGTGAGCTGAACACTTGTCCTAAATATTTCACTCACGTCAGGATAAACAGAATTTTAATGGTTCAAGAGAAACTACTATCACAACTAGCTCAAAAACGCTGATAAAAATACTACCTCAAATCATATCGATAGTAGGACAATTGTCTTTTCCTATGACATCAACGCAGGAAAATAACCAATTTGCGCAATGTAAAACGCATTTGGGCGGAACTAGTACTATTTTTTGGCCTAGTACAGTTACTAGTATTTCAACTAGCAGACTACAAAACGTTAGACTTTAAAGTTATTTTTTAAAATAATATTTATTACTGAAAAGCTTTTTATTTATTTAAGATCAACCAAAAAACCAAAGAGAAATAGAAGTATATCAAAAATGTATAAAAATATTCAAATAACATTGCAAAAATACTTAAATAACACTCCAATAACATTTCAATAATATTACAAAATATGCTGATAACATTCCAATAACACTCAAATAACATTTAATATATCCAGTAAGACAAGAATAATATTTCAATAGCAGTAAAATAAAACTCTAATAATAATTAAAAAAAGTTTCCAATAATATTTCGTACGCTAAGAAAAATACTTAAAAATTAATTAGTTTGGCATTCTGAATTCGTTGTGCATTTTAGTGAAAACCATGCTACAAAAAATTTCCCATAACTACTGTATTTTTGAGTTGTGCAGCCAGACTTTTTGGTAAACTCTTAAGAAGGCTTTCAATAAAGTTATATTTAAATATAAAAAAAAACATATATACATATATTTGATTTTTGCTTATCAAGCTTTTGGAAATTTTTGCAAAAACATGCTTCAGAAAACTACTCATAACTTTCTTATTATGAAGTTGTGCAATCACAGTTTTTGGAAAATAGTGAACAAGATTTTTTTAAAGACATACTGACAGATAAAAAATTTAAAAAAAAACTTTTTTTTGTTTTTTTAAACCAAAATTAAGAAATATGCAAAAGGCATTGTTTGAAGATGTAAATGCATTAAAAAAAACACAAAAATTTAGTTAAGTTTTTTCGAAACATAAATTTCTGTTCTTTTAGTTTTAAGATATTCTTTTGATATAACAGATTTTATTTCTTCTTAACGATTTTTATGAAACCAATAATGCAGTTCTATGTGATATATGTCTTGAAATTGTTTAACAAAGTTATGATACTAAAAGTTATGTTTTAAAGTGTACGGTACTTAACTTAGAAAATTAAATTTAATGAATTTTCAAAGTTAAAATTCGTGGGCGTGGCATATTTACAAATCATAAAAACCTAAGTCATTTTAAATTCGAAATAATTGGATTCTTAGCTATGATTCTGCGTACTTAATTTTCTAAATTCGCTACCTAAAATATTTTTTTACTTTTGTTCTCACCCGCGATACTGTGAATCGTGTAATTTCTTGTTGTCTTTGTTGTTTGCGTTGTTGGAATCAAACAGTGGTGATCTCTGCATTACAGCAACAAATGTTTAAGTTTGTTTGCATTATTTTCATTGTGATTTCCTAATTTTATGCGACGTAGATTTTTCTTATTAACGATGTTCACATGATCCTACATGTTGTCACGCCTAGTAGGACAAGCCTCATATTTACCGTTCGAACTCGACACAGCCGGCTGACAACATGTTGACTTTAATTTAAAAATTTTGAATTCAAGGTTTGATGAGCAACCATCTACCAATGTAAACACGTGTTGGACGAACACATGAAGCATCGCCATTAAAGTATTAATGACGAAGATAAGAACAGATATTTATTTATTTATTTTATTTATTTATTGAATATAGATCCTTAAGCTACAAGACACAAAATCTTAAATTTTACAAACTTAAGTCACGATTGGCTGATTTAGATCAAATTTAAAACAATTTACAATTTTATAATCAATTTATAAGTATTATTCATAAGTAACATAAGGAAAAATAATTAAAATTTAAATTTAGCAAAAAATAGTAATATTTAAATTTTTTTTAAAAGAGAAAATAAATAAATATTAAATTAGAATGCATAGAAAGAAAAATTAAGTACTTACTTAAAATTAAGAAAGATATAGCTTTTATGAAATGAGAGAACTTTAGACAGTACTAACTAAAAACTTAACTAATAGGCTAGTTAAAGATGTGATTTTAATTTATGTACTAAAATGGTTGAGAAGTGATTTTTTTAAATTGATATGCATTACTGATTGATAGCAAATATGATGGTAATAAATTCCAAAGGCGAATTGCGTAGATGAAGAAATTTCGTTCCGATTTTGAGTATTTATGCCTAAATTGAATGATTTGATTTACCCTTGCAGAGCAGGTGAACTTTAGATGCGTATGTAGGTAATGCGGTTCATTGGTGTATACAATTTTGTGCAGTTGCAGCAAAGTACGCAGTTTTAAGAAATTGTCAAAATATATTCTAAGTGTGAGTTTTGCATATGCGGAGACATGGTCATGACGTTTTAAACCAAATACATATCTTGTGATATTGTTAAAAAGTACATTTATTTTTTGCCTACAGATACAGTCGCAGTTGGAATAAAGTTCGCATCCATAAAGAAGTGCTGGAATCAAATAAGTTTTGGCCAGAAGAAGGCGTATTTTTTGCGGTGTGTAGTACTGTGTCAGCCAGAGCGAACGCAACATGCCATATGTCTTCCCAATGGCCCGTAGTATGTGGTCATTCCACGTTAGGGTTTTATTAAAAATTACGCCGATTTTTTTGCAATTTTCCATTTTGAGGGAAACTTAGAGGTAGTTAAGATGGTATTGAAGAGGTGTTTGAAAAATGGCAATAATGTAGGCAAGAGAGCCTTGATAAAAACTGGATGCATTTCATCAAAACCTACGGCGTTGGACTTAACCGACTGAAATACTTCCCATACCTCTGTCTGATTCACACAGGAAAAGCTAAAATAATTTTCCATACTGACATTATTTTGGACCGAGAAAATTTGAGGTCGATAAGTCCTAGGCGTAGGCAATAGTAGTTTCAGAAAATTATCATTTATTACATTTACATCGACTTCATCTGGGTTAACTATTGTAGAAACCTTAGGCTTGATGCCAATATAACGCATTTGTAGTCACTTTTGTTTTTAATTTATACCTGAGCTGAATTTGTTTTCACAATATCTAGTTTTTGCTGCTTTGAGGTCACTTACTACTTGCGTTCTATATCTTTTGAAAATTGCATACAGGTGTGAAGTTTTGTATCTTTTCCATTTATTGTAAGCGTTATTTCTTTCGCAAATCAGATTTTTTATGTGTTCGTTAATCCATGGATTTTCTTTAACGCAGACTTTTTTTAGTTTTCATTGGAACAAACGTATTAAAAAGGTCAGAAATGTTGCTTTGTAAAAAATTCACTTGTTCGTCAACATCTGGCAGGAGATATATGTGTGACCAATTACGAGGGCTGCTTCATAGAGTAATGAGTAATTCAAGTTTTTAAAGTCACGGAAGCAAAACGATTTTTCAGTATATGTCAGACAAAAGTTGTATTTAAGGAAAATTAAATCATGTTTAGAGAAAGCAGGTGCAGAAAGTTGATCATACATTAGAATAAGCTGTCTGTAGCTTACTAGAAATAAGTCCAAAAGAGTACTGCTTGTTTTTGTGAAGTGAGTCGGGTACAAGGAATTTGCCGGTTGAAGCCCGGCAGCCAACATTTCATTCAGCAGGTTGGCTTCAACAAGGATATAACTGTTGAAGTCTCCTGTAATGATTATATTATTGAAGGAAAGATATAAGTTATCTAGCACTGTCATAAACGGAGCAATATCAACATTTCGGTTCGGTCTGTATGCACACCCAACAAGTACTTTGTCTATTTCATTGTAAATTTCCAGAAAGATATATTCGATACTGCACCCAAAGGATGACTTGCAGCGCAACTTACATTTAATGCCATTTCTTACATATATGGCTACTCCCCCAGCATGACTTTCTCTGTCTGCCCTAAAAAGTTTGTATCCATTAAGTTTATAAAGTGAATCGTCTAGGTCAGGAGCAAACCAAGTCACGGATACACAAATGATATCTACCCCTGAGCATTGAAACAGGAAGCGAAATTCATCAATTTTGTTTATGAGACTTTGCGCATTTATGTGACAGATACTCAACCCCTTTCGGTTCGCATTTAAAATACGGATCATCTCAAAGCAATTGCCATTGGCCACTGAGTTATAAGGAATTTGAGCCATTGGCAAAGTTTAGGTTCAAATATAAAAAAGGTGCTAGTTCAGTAATGCAATGAATGGTTAAGCTAAAATAAGTCTTAAGGCACACATCTTTATACTAGCCATAGTAGAAGATTGTACATTTATTGTATTTAATAAAGAAAAATATAGAGGTAGTATGTGTATGAAATCAATAGTTATAAAAATAGTGAAATTTAAATGGATAGCAAAAACAACAGCAGATAGAATATAATAAGTAAAACATATTAGAGCAGTGATTAAAATCCGCAAAATCAAAGCTTTCCAGTTTATTGTTGGGTATTAGCATGAGAAGCACGAAAAAAATGTTGTTGGTTGGTAGCGTTCTCATCATTTCCACAGAGAGTATATTGGTCTAGCACATCAAGAGAGTTGATACAGGCGGGATGCTCGTTCATAGTTCTCCTAATATGTACTAGCCCGCGCCTGACAAAAACAGATAAAAGTCGCTTTTGCTTTTTGAACTTAAGCGCAGATTTCAGTATGTAATGGTTTGTTTTGGTAAGACTTTCACTGAAGTAAACAGGAGCGTTGGAGTCAAAACCTGCATCTGTTAGCCGCAGAAGATCATTAGAGGTTCGCCTGAAGTTGTAGACAGCTTTAAGTAGTTCATTTTTAGCATGTGGAGACATAAGACGTACCAATATTGGCGCGTCAGTTTTCGAGTGCAAGTTTTTGTTTATTTTGATTCGGAAAATGGATTGTATTTTAGGTGGGCCAAAATTGATTGAAGTGCAAAATCGTGCGTAGATCTTCTCCATTCACTTGTGGAATTCCATGGATACGAACGTCACAAGCAACTGCAGAGTTTTCTTGCTTTTCAAACTGCATTTTTAACACTTCGGCTGTACTTTCTTGATCAAGTAGTTTTTTCTTCAACGCATCAATATCTGATTTTAGCATCTCAACTTTTGCGCAAGGTTTTTATGTGTACTTAAGATATATTGTTTATGTTAAAAAAAAACAGCAATGAAAAAGGTTTTCCTCTCTTTGATTCACTCCTTGACCAACAACCGCTACACGATTCTTTTTAGCTTAATGAAGTTTGGCAGCAAATGTTTGATCGTTTGGCCGCAAAGCTAAATTTGCAGTTATTCACCCATAACTCCAGGCGTGACAACATGTAGGATCATGTGATCCCCGCTATTTACAGCTTGCCATTAAGGACTTTGAATCTACATTGACTATTTTTTATATAAGGGATATTCACGATTCAGTGCACTTGCCTGTGCAGTTAAGGACTTGTATACTTTACAAAATACATGTTCGTCAAAAATCTGCACAAGTGCACAACTACTGTAGCCTCAAACTTGACGACTTGAGCAGTTGTGTAATTGTGCACATTGAAAATGTTGTCAGCTTTGCAAAATGTGGTGGTGGTGTGTTCACGAAAACCTAACAGCACAACTGCTCCTGAAGGGAATGGTACGGAATCGTCCGAAATCTGCATTTATATTCAGAATCTTAAGTAAATTGAATAACTATCTAAGAATCCATTTTATGAATGCAAAATTGATTTGTAAGTAAAATTTTTAATTCACATATAATTTTTAAAAAATGATTAATAATTCATTTCAATTCTTTATTTTCGTTATTCGGAAAAATAAATCAATTTTTTATGCATATGAATGGTATTTACAAAGAATGCAATTAAAAAATATTTTCATTATTTCATTATTTAAAAGTGATTAACAAGATTTTTTTATTCATTTTAATTATTATTCAAAAGGGAATGACAAATGAATAATGAATATAAAATTAATAATGAATAAACAATGAATAAAACATTTTAATAGAACCACTACGGTATGCTATTTCTTGTAACGCGTTATGACAATGTTGGAAAAGGAGTTTATTCTAAAGACGTTGCATATAACAAATTCACTTGGGCTTCACTTTGGGACATTTTATATAAAAATAACTAAGCAAAGAATTGAGTGGGCAAGGCCACCAACCTGCCTGAGAAGTACTTCTGGAATCCCTTTTTACCCCTTTTTTTCCCCACAGGAAAGTTGAATATAACTGATTTTTGTGTGCGAGTGAAGTTATATTTCTTCTTTTGTAATATTGTCAATATATATTTTAAGTCAATCCTATCGATAAATTGGCTGAGACTAAACAGTTAATATGTTACTAAAGGCATTCGTATTAAGATAAAGCTAAGAAAGAAATTTAATACACAATGGTTGTTTTTTATGCTTTGTTATTATTTTTAAAAAAAGTCCCTCTAAATAAATTAACCTTTATTTCTGTTATCTATATCTTATATTAAAGCATAAGCATTTAATCAAAGTTTATTGTTTCCTTAGGTGTTTCTGTAGCAAAAATTTCAAACATTGAAGTTCCGCAATTAGTAGTGATCACAAAGGAACAACCAGCTACTGCTATTTTAAAATGTAACTATGATTTAGAGTTTGAAAACTCTTCATTCGTTGTAAAATGGTTTAAAGATGATCAAGCCGTATATCAATGGATAAGAGGAAGAAATCCATCAATATTTGTAAGTATTTACCACAAATGCAATTTGTGTTTTAGAAGGGGAGCTAGGGGCTAGTTGTTACAGGGGTAAGTTGTTACAGGCTGATTACGCAGTAGCTTAAAAAAAAATTGTACACAAATTTTTTGTAAATGTTATTACAATAACCTGTTCTACTCCGTAAACATGTTTAATGCTCTGCGGGATAGCAAAGTATAAACTTGTGAGCAGCTTCATAGTTTTTGTTAATAAGTAGAAACAATTTTTTTTTAAATATTTAATTTAAAAGTTAATTGGTAAAGTTGAATAAGTAAGTTATTTTATTAATTTTGTTTATATGTTAAGATTAAAATTGACAGTCTTATATTTTTATTAACAACTAAACTTTTAAATTAATAATTTAAAATTTTCGAAATCATCCCATGGAGCAAGATAAAACAAAAATATAGGGTTAGTTGCAATACACACTCAATAAAAGAGTAAAAAGCTGCACGCTCTTTGACTTGATTAAAATTATTTTTTGGAACTTTTTTACTTCAAAAAGTCCTTTATAAATCTTTCCAATATTTTTGTGATAGTTTCATATAAAATTTTAAACAGAATAGCTTAGCTATCATAATATGTTAATCATAATAAGACTTATTAATCATAATAAGTCTAATGATAACATAATATATTAATTTATCAGAAAAAAAAATAAAAGCTTTATATAAATTGTCGATTAAATGCATTGCTTAAGTTTTACTACAAGTCTAAATTCATCTGCTATAACTAACTTCCCTAAAAATTAGGCAAGTTGTAACACCAGACTTTCTTCGGAAAAATATTTTTTTTTTTAACAACAAACTTTCTCATAACCTTTTTTAATATCGTGAATAAATATAATATCGTAGGGCTATGATAAATTTCAATTGTAAAATGAAAAAGCTTAAAATATTTCAAAATAAATCAATTTTTCCAAACTTTGTAACAACTAGATCCTAGCTCCACTACCTCAACAATAATGTTAAAATTTTAAGATGTAATGAAACGAAAGTTGGCAAGAAATTTGGTTTATTGCACCACAGGGAGACATGGTAGATGCAATCTATAGTTATTATTGGTATATACATAATGATGACCACTAAGCAAATATCATACTGTTAACACTATTAGCATTAGAGGTTATGCTAATCTCTGTTTCAGAAGCGATGGGACGTTAAGAACCTGTATAGTTCGCGGAACTATGTTCACAGTCGGACATAGTTCCAATCGTTCCTTTGATTAATTTTTAGCATGTTCAAACAGTTCCGGCTGCAATTTTTTTTAACTAAGCAATTCGAAATAATTAAAATATGTAGAAATTGTAGATAAAGAATGTAGAATAAGGTTTGTTATATTATGCATATGAGCACCGCATTAATGAACAGCTGATTTAATAATATGTATTCATACTCGTATCCTAGCAGATTATCTTATGAATTTAATACACAAACATATTTTTCATTCTACAGTTCAAAGGAACAACATAGTTCCGCAGACATGTTTCCGCAAATTATTTTCGCGGTACAAAAGAAACATTCCATGTTCACTCCGACAACGGAACTGTTTAGCACAAGCCTAATTACCAGTCTGTATTGAAAAGTGACCCAATAAATGGTCCAGTATTGCCAAATGGTTCAATAAATGATTCAATATTTTATGAAAATTTTACAGAAGAATGGGATTTTTAAAAAAATCTATTCTAAGCGTTGAATTTTACTAAATATTAAAAAAAAACTTTAATAAAAAGGTTAAAAAAAGAATTATTTTTTAAAAACTTTATTTTCTGCCTAAGTCTTAAAAATTGGTTGGTTAAAAACATTTGTTTTAGTTTATAAAACAAGAAGAATAGTGAAAAAGAAGAGGCAACTAGAACAGACAAAATCCCTGGTAGAGTTTCAGGCTTCACATAAAATAAAACGCTTAAGCTGTAACGACCTGTTTTTCCGATCGAGGACTTGGTCGCCAGATCCAGTGTTCGTTGCAAATAATTTGTTCGTTTCATAAAACGGACAACAAATGAAACATCTTGATTTCTGAACTCAGTGAATAATTAAAATGCGCTTAACCTAATTGACAATGGTTCCTTGAGTCTATATAAAACCCCACAGAAGGTGAGTTTAAAACCATAACAATCTCTCTTGTATTTCAAATTTCGAAATATTTCTTACTTTAGTTAGATTTTCTCAAATACTTGATTTATTTTTACCAAATGTTAGTTTTCTATAATTTTATATAAAATTCATTAAATAGTTATTTTATTTTTACGGATTTGTTTATGTTCGCGTGAATATCGAACTTCTTTAAGCCCTTTCGCTCCTCTTGCCGGTCACCGTCACTAATTTATGACATGGCCCTTCATGTCCCGACTCTTCACCCCTCATAAGGGGTTTTCGGTCTATTTCCGATTGCTTTTCCTTTGCTATGCCCTGCCTGAAGCGAGCATCATAGTGAAGAACATTTGGCATACAAGTAAGGAAATTTGGCCAAGGCAGAGTGAGGCAAGGCCCTCTTTAGCTCGCGTCTAGCCAGGGTAGTTGGGGTGAAACTATTCTAGAGACCGACGTTAGAAGCTACTATTTCCTTATCCCGTACGGGGACCACAAGGTCAAAGTCGGGTAAGGTAAGGCCCTCGAACTGTGTGTAATAGGTACAAATCCTAATGACGGATTTGCACTGGTGCACAATGGTTTGCCTTTGATAAACTTTAAACTAAAATTCCCCTTTAAGCAGACACGACTGGGGTCCAAACCTAAATGGCGTTACGGTTTTCCCGTACAAATCACTAAATTTTCCCGTGATGAGTATAATATTTCCCTTTGCACTTGCCGTGAAAGACGACCACTTGCCTTAACTTGTTCAAAAGGGAAAGAAAGTGATATCATGAAATCTAACTTAATCAACTGTACGCAAAAAACTTCAAAGAAATATAAGTTATTGAAATTATTAAATGCACTTATAATAATTATATATAGCAACTTAAGATACTAATTAATACATCTATATTTACATAAATGTGTATAAATATTTAAAGAATATATAAAAATGGATATTCTTTGAGTTGAGGTTCCTCCAGATGCTGATAATACGCTGCTTGTGTTGTCTGTGTCACTATTGTTGCAGTCGCAGTATCTACTGCATCGTGGATCTGCTGCAGCTGCTGTCCTACGCTGTCCTAGTCGCTGTTTACTACGTTCGTTGTCTCAGCTGCAGTAGGAACACTGTTTCAAATCATGTAAAACTTAGTAGTTCAACAAATGTTTTAATTAATGAAAACAATAGAAAAACATTGCGTTAATGAATTTCATCAATTCCAAAAAATTTAAAACAACTCATTTGCTCTGCTTGACTTGGAAGGTGATTCTTAGTTCAATAAATAATATTTAAATAGATTTTAAAAACATGCAAAACGTCGATCGTCAAAATTATTAAAAAATTTATTGAATTTCGTTGGAGCGGTGTTGCGATCTTGTGCGTCGGCAACCCTGTATATTTATTTTTGAGGGCACCCGATTAGAGCGCCCCTGGTTTCCTTTAACCAGACTGACAGGTGCTGCCTCCCCACAATGGTGGCACTAAAGCCCCGGTCAAGTGACCCGAGGACACGAGGTTGGCCTCGGCTGCACGTGCTGGTTTTCCATCGCTAGCAGTTCGGTGAGATGCTGTGTGGGGTCTTGTGGCAGTCCACGTGTACCCCCGCCGTAAAAATAATCACGTGTATGCGTCATCGGCACGTCGGTGATTCAAACCAATAAAAAACCAATCAGATCTGAAAATAGAATTAAAATCTAAATAAGAAACAAAAACCAAAGTGTAAAATCGTTTGGGCACCCCTGGCCAAATCATCCACCAATAAAACTCATGAGCTCAAGTGGACGAGCTCTGCTCACACTATTCCACTCCTACCGTGAGGGTTGAGGGCTAGAATTTTAAAAATCCTTCCAAATAAAAAATTCTCCCTCCCTTAACCAAATAAAGAAAACTTTAACTTTTCATTTTAACTATGAAATATTACATTTAATTTAAGTATGCTTGTTATTAAATTTTTATTTGGTTATTTTTTTTTTAAATTTTTTAAACTTTATGCAAGGAAGATGATTTATAAATAATTTCTATCAAAATAATAGGAATTCATTGGTCATCTTAAGGAACGGAACAGAACTCCAAGCATTCATTCATATTGTGCTTACAGCGATGCAAGATTTTAAATGTATTATCGTCATTGTTTATCACAAGGTGCATTATTATAAAAAAATAATTGTTTAAACACTTGAATAAATATAATATTTAATTGTACAAATTTAAAGATCAGTTGTAAGTTAATAATAAAAACTTAAAGAAGATTTCTAATGAAATGCAACTATTTATATAAAAAGGAAAAAATAAAATATATAAAAAACACTAGCAGCACAATTAAAACAAATAAGAGTAAACACTACAAACTTTAAATTATGAACAATTAGCAATTAATGAAAATTTGTACATATAAAAACAAAAATTTTTTTTTTGAAGAATTTATGCTTGTATGTAATTTAGATAGGTTTTTTCCAGTATTTTTAACTTCATGTACTTTATAACAGCAATACTTCATAATAAGATTAAAAATATGGCCATATTTTTCACTCGAAATGTTTAAAGTATGTATGTATTGCTTATAGTTGTGTTTCAAGTAAACAAAAAATTGAAAATTTTCATACTGACAAAGTAGCAAACTAAAAAAAATGCTAGTTATTTATTGTTCTTCATAATATTCAAAGTTAGAATTTTAAACGTGCTTAAAAGTAGGCAGTAAACACATTTTTAATACAAATTTATAAGTAAGAATTTAAAGTTAACTAAGTTAAAACCTATATTTAATACTTATTTTGATCTTTTTGCATATTTATTAAAATAGTTTTTAGTTGGTTTTTTGTTTTGGATTTTCTCTTAGATATTTCATACCTTTTAAAAATGTTTTACAAATTTTTTTGTTTGAGGTCTTTCTTCTAAAGTGATGTTTATCAATACATGTGAGACAAGGATAGAACGTCAAATGATGGGAAAGTATACCTGACTTACACGTTTTAAAGAACTTAATGAAGAGTTTTTCATATTGCCACTTGTTTGACGTGTAAAAACCAGGGTTCAGAATATTCACACACCTTCACTCACAAACATTTGCTTGAAGCACACAGCACACAATTTTATTTTCATTTCATTTTTGTGTGTAACGTAGTTATCATGTTGTTGATCATCCAACATGAATTCTTCGTTTTAATATTTGCTTGTGCGTCACAAACTCAAACAATGATCGATCTCAACAATTCTCTGTGTTTCAGTTTTACACTTATGTTTGCGTCAAAATGTTCATGTTGGAGAATTTAGGGCTTTGTCAAAACCAAAACAAAGACAATTTTTCCAACATGAACAAGTGGTGTTTGCAAAATTGTCTTTGTTTGTGTCGGTCATTAAGATCGATCACTACCGTCGTGTGGCGTAAAAAACAAATGCTGTTCTGGTTGCTGTGCAGCGTATTGAACTGGTTTTTGGCCAAGTGTAGCAAATTTCGGCGTCAATTAAAAAATATTTTAAAATATTAAAATAATTACCTAATAATATGTCTTTTCAAGAGTTTTAAACTTCATTTATCAGTGTTAAGGGGTCGCTGATTTCGAATTTCGAAAATTTTATAATTTGACCCCTTAGGTCGCTGATTTCGAATCTAAAGTCAGAATTTTAAAATTCAAGATGGTGGATAGGGTTGCCACCTTAATTTTTTATAGTTTTATGAATTCGGGGCTGGCAAAAAAAAAAATCGTACACCAAAAATGGGTCGCTGAATCCGAATCCGTTGTCAGAATTTCCAAATTATAAAATTTTGAAATAATAGGGTTGCCACCTAATATTATGTCTTTTCAAGAGTTTTAAACGTCATTTATCAGTGTTAAGGGGTCGCTGATTTCGAATTTCGAAAATTTTATAATTTGGAAATTCTGACAACGGATTCGGATTCAGCGACCCATTTTTGGTGTACCATTTTTTTTGCCAGCCCCGAATTCATAAAACTACAAAAAATTAAGGTGGCAACCCTATCCACCATCTTGAATTTTAAAATTCTGACCTTAGATTTGAAATCAGCTACCCCTTAACACTGATAAATGACGTTTAAAACTCTTGAAAAGACATAATATTAGGTGGCAACCCTATTATTTCAAAATTTTATAATTTGGAAATTCTGACAACGGATTCGGATTCAGCGACCCATTTTTGGTGAACCATTTTTTTTTTGCCAGCCCCGAATTCATAAAACTATAAAAAATTAAGGTGGCAACCCTATCCACCATCTTGAATTTTAAAATTCTGACTTTAGATTCGAAATCAGCGACCCTTAACACTGATAAATGAAGTTTAAAACTCTTGAAAAGACATATTATTAGGTAATTATTTTAATATTTTAAAATATTTTCTAATTGACGCCGAAATTTGCTACACTTGACCAAAAACCAGTTCAATACGCTGCACAGCAACCAGAACAGCATTTGTTTTTTACGCCACACGACGGTAGTGATCGATCTTAATGACCGACACAAACAAAGACAATTTTGCAAACACCACTTGTTCATGTTGGAAAAATTGTCTTTGTTTTGGTTTTGACAAAGCCCTAAATTCTCCAACATGAACATTTTGACGCAAACATAAGTGTAAAACTGAAACACAGAGAATTGTTGAGATCGATCATTGTTTGAGTTTGTGACGCACAAGCAAATATTAAAACGAAGAATTCATGTTGGATGATCAACAACACGATAACTACGTTACACACAAAAATGAAATGAAAATAAAATTGTGTGCTGTGTGCTTCAAATAGTGTTTATTTACATTTATGTTGGAGATTTCTGTCACATGAGTGAAAATTTCTGAACCCTGGTAAAAACCTTTTCCTATTTTGTTTTAAGCCCATAACTCACATCAGTCACAACAAAGTTGGTATTGGAAAAACCTTGCAATGTAGTGTTAGAAAAATTATTGTGTTCATGCCATCGCTAACCTGAACTGGTGTCATTTGCAGCCGCTGGGGAGCTGAATCAATCAAATCATACAACTTTTCTTCAAGTTCAGCATTTGCCATTAGCTTATAAGCAGAGACATTTTTGATAACCGCTTCTTTAAGAATAATTTTGTAAAGTTGAAACGTAATTGAACATGTTCTGGTGGCCATACCAAAAAAGCGAAGTGGCCTTGCCAATTCTTTGAATTGTTATGCAGGAAAATTAACCGAAACTTGTAGCCAAGATGATTTTGAATTGATCAATACGTGAAAAACACAACAATTATTAGCCGAATCGGACCGAAATAACATAGAATACTTTGCCAAACAAAATAGGCTTAACTTTGTTTTCCTTTTCTTCACCACCAAAAATTCAAAACCTCGTGCCAGCTAGTAGGGAAGTTCCCACTAAACTATCGGAAGGCAGTTCACGCGTGCCCGTTTACACGGCCAGACACGCGTGTGACTGATAATTTTGGGCAGACGAAATAGGAAAACAAAATAGGATCACCAAAATATGCTACTGAATTGCGAATGCACGATATCTGGCACGGCCGTCATATAACAAATAACAAAGAGCATTCACGTATGATGAAACTTCATTAGAGTCCTCAGTCTTGAATGTGGTCTTACCACATTCAATTTTAAGGACTGAAGTGAAACTTCATTTAAAAAGGTGTCAGCTGTCCAATTTAAACAGGTGTCAGCTGTCATATTCAAAAACTTGTAATCTGTTCGATAACAAAATTGAAGCAATTGCATAATAGGGGTATTCACGATGTTGCGTATTTGACATTAACTTTTTTATTTTAGAGCTATCGAGCTTAAAATTTTTTACTTTTACGCCAAAAGGTGTTAAAACACAAACATATTTGCTTAAAGGCCTCCGTCTCGAAACTGATGCTGTTGAAATATTAAATACGCTCTAGGAGTTGTGTGACGAAAACTGAAAATTTATTAGGGTAACTAAAATTTACAACAAAATTATCTTCTAAGGGAGGCTACGGACAACCAATATTTCATGTCCAAATTAACCAAATTAACCAACTTAAGGTGATCAAGGGAATACTGTATCGTTGCATCAAATGGGAGCTATTAAAAAAAACCAGATATAGCACAATGCGGCTTAGGCTTTTTCCAAATTACGTCCATTTTATAGTCGCCACAAGCAGTTCAATCCTGAACTAAATTTAATCGAACGCCTGAACTAATATTATACTAATTTGCTTACTTTATTATAATATTTTAATTATAATAATTGAATACGAGTATCCTTGTTGTTTTTAAAAAGTCTTAAATTAACTTCACTCAAATTAAATTGGTTACATATATCTTTATATTGTATACTCATATGTACATGAAATCATCTGTAATTTCTTATTACCTTATTTTGTACTAAAACTAAATAATTAAAATCAGTTAAACAAAATCATCCGACATGTTTAATTTATTTTCGGTAACCAAAAACTCTTTGGTTTAACATTTTGGTAACACACGTGGAGAAACCTACGTAAGCTGCAAATTTTTTAAAATAAACCTTCACTGAAATTTTAAAAGAATAAATTCTTGGCAACCTACTAAAAAGCATTTTAAAGAAGAATAAAAAATAGCACCGGCTTTACAGGGATGGAAATTTCTGGAATTCAAATGATATTGGTTCCAGCACTAGAAGTCAAAGAATAATTCGATCAGAAAGTATCATAAGGAATTCGGTGACTATAATCATAATTACCACTTTATATTTTATGATATCACATAATTCTAATTTAGAAAGTGGCATTAATTTGTGAAGATGCTGTGGAACGTAAGTTCTGTTGAACTATTTCATACACAACTGCTTTCAACCTCAACATCAAACATTTTAGTTCGGTAACATCGTCGTACTCGCTGGCAACACCTCATCTTTTTTAACAATCAGTTGCTTCGAAAGTTGCTATTGACATATTTTCGTTTTGTCAAAACTCGCTCACACGCATACATCTCGATTGTCATCAAGCATTGGATCGTTCGATCAATCATTTTGTTCACACAAGTGCATCAGATATCAAACACTCGCTACTGTTTTCTGACTTTTTTTATCCTTATTACTCGATTAATTTTCTGCACTTGCAACCTCGTCGACACAAACACTAACCAGCTTTATTTCGTATCTCATTGACACTTCTGCAGACAACTAATTGTTGTTCACTCACCATCATTATTTGTTTCACCACATACTTCACTGGTTGGTTGGTTTAGATGGTGATGCTACATACAAGTAAGATCCAAGTTGCTCTAGTGATACCATTTTGATACCATCACCTCGTGTTTCTGTTGGTTGAGTGGGTAACGCCCTGTTAGGTTATAACCATCCGGTGCGGTTGATGAACTTTAGGAGATTGTTGATTTTTGTTGTTGAAAGTTCCTCTAGATTGCTAAGGAAGGGCTTGCCAAGCGTTGTTGGTATGGACCTGACCATATAGGGGCCATATTTTTCTTGATATGTTGCAGGTTGGTAGTTCTCTCCATCTACGACCGGCTGAGGTTAAGTTGTAAAAATGAATTCCTCCCTTAACTGTGTTCAGTGGAACTTCAACTGGTTCCGCTCTTGAAACGTCAAGGGAAGAACCCCGCCTAGCCAATTCATCCGCCTTTTCATTACCATAAATGTTCCTATGGCCGGGAACCCAGATTATAGTAATGCTAAGTTGGTGACTTAGCCGGGCCAGTTCATACTTACACTGCCTTACCAATTTGGAGTTGGTACTGATCGCAGCTAAAGATTTAATGGCAGCTTGGCTATCCGTCAGAATAGCTGCATTAAGGTGATTGGTGTTGCCGTGGGAACACCAATTTTTGTTAATCCAAGTCAATTTTATTAATTAAAAAATAAGCCTAAAAGTTGGTAAAAAAGTTAAAAAAAATAGAGTAATATTTGAACTTTATTAAAATTTAGTACAAAATGTAATTGAAATATTATACAGCATGTCCTAAATACCAAATGCTGTATTTTTCACAATATCGAATTCATTGCAATGCTATAAATTATCGTTTTAATATTTAAACTGTATCAAAATGAAAAAAAATATATTTACGAATTTTTTTATCAATTTTTACTAATGCTTTTTAAAAATTTTACAAAATTTAAATACAAATTCTAAATGTTTGATTGTTTAAAAAATACTTGATTTTAAATACAAATTCTAGTTGCTTGATAGTTTAAAATCGTTTATTGAGCTTAAGGTCAAAGTGAGAACAATTAATTGTACTAACGAATCTTTCCAAAGAAACAACAACAACTACAAAGTTTTTTTCAATATGAAAAGGAAAAAATCACAAGTTCAATAAACGATTTTAAAATATCAAGCAATTAGAATTTGTATTTAAAATCAAGTATGATTTAAACTATCAAACATTTAGAATTTGTATTTAAATCATATAAGATGAACATTATAAATAACAAGGTCATTTAAAAAAACTTTAATCATATGGTAGAGTAGGACCAAACAGAAACAAGCTGAAAATATATCAGCAAAAATCTAAAAACAACTTCAGTAACTATGCTTTGTTATTGGAAGACTTCCAGCAGACTGTTGGACTCCATAATAATAACATAAGCATAAAGACTAAAGTAAAGCAAAAATACAACAACAAATGTGAGCATGTGAAATGGGAAAAAACTGAGAAATTGACACTTGAAATCTCATCGCCTCTGTGGTGCAGTGCGCTAGTGCGCGCTTGAACGGGCATCACAAAGATTTCTGATGAAGCCTTTAGCACGGCCGAAATTGCAATAAAATCAGCTAGTGATTTTTTCCTTTTCACAAAAAAACTTTGTTGTTGTTTCTTTGAAAAGATTCGTTAGCACAATTAATTGTTCTAACTTTGACCTTAAGCTCAATAAACGATTTTAAACTATCAAACAACTAGAATTTGTATTTAAAATTAAGTATGATTTAAACTATCAAACATTTAGAATTTGTATTTAAAATTAAGTATGATTTAAACTATCAAACATTTAGAATTTGTATTTAAATCATATAAAATCAACATAATAAATAACAAGGTCGTTTAGAAAAAACTTTAATTTTACAAAATTTAATACTTTTTGTATTAAAAATCTTTGTAGTACTTTGCTTGTATTAAAATTTTTTCTAAGATTTCTAACCATGAAGTTACTATGTTATTTTAGTAAAGAAGAAATAAGTGATCACGATTCAGTAGTTGGTGACGAGGCTTTAGATGAATGTGTAGGTGATATTGGTGGTGATGACTCAGACTTTGAAGAGCCCACGTTACCAGAATATGACCCAGAGGACGACAGTGATTCTGATGAAGAACTTGAAGATGCACCAATTGAAACTGGGGAATATTTTACTGCCAGAGATGGTAATGTTTGGTCTTCGATACAACCACAACCTGTAAGATTCCGTACGCACAACATTCTAAGAAGTGCACAATCTGGACCAGTACGGGCAACGCAAGGTTTGACCATTGCAGAAACGCTCAAATTGATAATGTCAGACGAAATATGCGACATAATTATTCGTGAATCAAATCGCAAGGCAAGGCAATTCTTTGATGATGACAATGCAAAACATCCAACAAGAGAATCGAGATCATGGATTCCCATAACAGAAAGTGAATTTGATGCATATTTGGGCGTACTTTTGCTAAGTGGCGTTACACATTCTGGTTACGTGCATACGAAAGATTTGTGGAATACTAAATCACATCTATTATATCGTGCTGCAATGAGTATACGACGATTTTGAGAAATTAGCCGCTTCATTCGTTTTGATAATGGAAACACACGCCAGCAACGCAAACAAACTGACAAAGCAGCAGCAATATCGGACTTTTTTTTCATGCTAAACAGCTGTCTTCGTAGATATTACGTGGCAGGAGCCAACGTCACCGTAGATGAACAATTGTATGCTTCTCGTGGTGGAACTGGCTTCACGCAATACATACCATCAAAACCTGCCAAATATGGGATAAAAGTGTGGTGGGTGTGCGACTCCATTTCGTCCTATCCATTGCAGGTACTATCAATATTGTTGAAAGTATAAATAACTAAATTGAATTTAATTTTTCAATGCAGGGACAAATCTATACAGGAATGGCACCGTCTGGTGAGCGTGAAAGAAACGTTGGTGAAAGAGTAGTCAAAGATTTATGCGTCAACCTTTTTGGTGGAAGTTGAAGAAATATTGTATGTGACAACTTTTTCAATAGCTACAACTTGGCAAAATCTTTGATGATAGACAATAATTTATCTATATTGGTTACTTGCAACAAAAGGCGTACATTCGTGCCAGCAGCATTAGCCAACCCCAAACGACGTGAGGCTGAATCGTCAATGTTTGGGTTCTATAATCACGTTACGATGTGCTCGTACGTGCCCAAGAAAAACAAGGCAGTTGTAATATTGTCCACTTCTCATTATACAACAGAAACGGCCGGTGCTAAGAAGAAGCCATTGCTTATATTGGACTACAACAAAACCAAAGGTGGAGTTGATAACATGGACATGTGCTTGTCCGAATATAGTACCAAGCGGCGCAAAAATAGATGGCCTGTTGCTTTCTTTTATAATATTGTGGACGTTGCTGCGTTTGCTGCATACATAATATACGTTGCCAACAACACTCACCTGAAGTCATATACAAGCCGCCGTAGGATATTTGTCCATCAGCTAAGCGAGCAACTATGCAAGCCAGAAATGGAGAGAAGGGCGAATAACAGCAGAATATCCAGAGTTTTTTCAAAGTGCAACGCCATCGAAGCCATGATAGGTAGGCCCATCCGATTTTTGGATGCTGGAGCACATGAAGCGGAGGAGCGTGATAGTACGGGATGCCGAAAAGTAAAGGGGAATGGCTACATCTGCTCCAAATGACGCCCTTCTCGTAAAGCATGCACATTATGCAACAAACCAGTGTGCACAGAGTATTCCAAAGACTTGCCGCAATGCGATAGATGTAATTGAATTTCAATAATTTTAAATTTTTTCGTAGTTTTTTTAATATTTTTTTTATAAGTATTTTGTAATTTATAATAATTTTTATACCATAAGTATTTTTTTTCACTCAAAATAAACTATACTTTTCAATTATATTATCATAGTTGCATGCGTTTTACTATACATACCCAGGTATGCATGCTGTTGACGTAAGGGTGCAACTTTGTAAATGGGCATTATCTACCAAATGGATGATCCAATCCTAACCAAAATTAGGACTATTGCGTAAAACAGTTTTCGCTAGGATATCACGAAATTTCAAGTCGATCCGATTATCCAGTTCAGAGCTACAGCGTTTTGCTTGAGTATGGCCAATACGCACGAGCATTTATTTTTGTCTTACTTCGCAACATCACATTAATACTATAATAACCTTTTCGGTTGTAATAAAAATACGTCTCTTCTTTTGAAGGAATCAGTTTGACATGCGTACCATCGACACACATGACCACACTTGGAAATCTCGCTTTTTATAAAAATCTTGTTTGTCCTCCCTTTTTTCAACGTCTGCCATGTTGAGATCTATCCAACTTGGGCACAACTTTTCTTCCAAAATATTAAGAGATTCTTTTAATGATTTTGATATTGTTGACTAGGCCATTCCTACTTCTTGGTTCTTTCCCACCCCGTGTTGGTAACCACCTTTAGCCAAGAAGCGAATTACAGCAGTTAAATGACCGAGCTGATGTTTTCCGACTGGGCCCAAGCTCGTCTTTCAGTACATGCAAAATGTACTTAAACGCTTCTTTATTTACGAAAGTTTTTTATATATCTAAGAATAAAGTCATTGAACAAAGATTTTTAAATATTTTTCATTAACCGTACGCTTCATTATTTAAATTGAATGGGTTGCAAGCATCTCTTAACATCTTTCTTTCGATCCTCAATCATCTCTCAAACACACTCTCCTCCGCTTCTAGCAATAACGCCACTGCAATAGAGTCCATTTTCTAACAATTTAATGATTTTTTCGTTAGGCACTGTATAAACAATCATTAAAATAGTTTTGTTTCAAAAATTTAAAAATATTTATCATAGTTTGTCGTTAAACAGCTGATTTCGAAATTATCATAAGTTTTCTGCAGTTGGCATTACTAACTTCGATTCGAGCGTAGTACATGATACATATTTTTGAGTATGCGTAACGTACGTTAAAATACCGTCGGAGGCTACGCCGTAGTACTTGATAAGGGTGATTATAAATAAAAATTGCAAAAATAAACCTTGAAAATAAGGCCGGAGAACCAGACTACAGAGCAAATACTTTGAAATCAATATAGTTTTATTTGTATGAATTTTCTGTCATATTCCAAATATATCAGAGGAAGCATTTTTAAAATGCAGTACTTTGTTCCATTAATGAACAAACATTTTTTCAAATTCTGACTTAACAATAATTATTTCATTAGCCGAATCAGAATTCCGTCTATCTATTCGGCTAATGAAGTATCTAAAAATTATGCTTGAGTATCCAAAGTAGCAACCAAAATGTTGCTACAAAGAAAATTTCCAGTAAGAAACAAACTAAATTCGGCAACTACAGGGTCCGCCATCTAACGTTTTTTTTAACTAATGCTTATTTCGTGAATGGTAACACTTAGCTCATGTCTGATTTGACAGATAATTAGTTTTATCCTTCCGCTGAACGAATATGGTTGTGTATACGCTTGAACAACGCTGGGAAATATTGCGACATTACTTTGAAAATCATGGTAATGTTGCAGAATGTGTGCGAAAATTGCGTACGGATTTTGGAAGAAGAGAAGCACCGTCAGCTCCGTATGTTCGTTATCTTGTCAAAAAAGTGAAAGAAACTGGCATCCTCATCGATAAACCAAAGCGTGAAAAGCCAAAAGCAGTGCGTACAACCGAGAATATTGCTGCTATGGCAGAAAGCGTGCGTGAAGCGCCATCAACATCAATTCACCGTCGTTCTCAACAATTGAACATTTCGGAGACATCATTGAGACGAATTTTGCATAAAGACCTTGGTATGACGCCATACAAAGTCCAATTGGTTCAGGAGTTGAAGCCAACTCACCATCCAATGCGTTTTCGCTTCGCTAAGTGGGCCTGCGATCGATTTACAGAAGATGCCGATTTTGCCAAAAAAAAAATCATCTTTTCAGATGAAGCTCATTTTGATCTTGTCGGGTATGTAAACAAGCACAATTGTCGCATTTGGGGTACAGAAAACCCGCACGCATGCATTGAAAAGCCGCTGCACCCAAAACGAGTCACTTGTTTGGTGCGGTTTTGGTCCAGAGGCATAATTGGGCCATTTTTATTAGAAAATGAGCAAGGAGTGGCCGTTACAGTCAATGGCGATCTTTATCGGGCCATGTTGAACGAATTTTTGTTTACAAAAATTGAAGAGGAGGATATTGGCAACATTTGGTTTCAACAGGACGGCGCTACGTGCCACACAGCCGAAGCTACACTCGATGTTTTGTGCCCTGTTTTTGAAGATCGCATTATCAGCCGCAGAGCTGATGTCGTTTGGCCACCTAGGAGCTGCGATTTGACTCCGTTGGACTATTATTTGTGGGGTGCCCTCAAAGATAAGTGTTACGCCGACAAGCCAGAGACAATTGACGCTTTAAAGGACAATATTCGTGAAGCCATTGGTGAAATACAGCTGCACACAATCGATAGTGTGCTTAAAAATTGGACCGATCGTGTAGGCTACTGCATGGCCAGCCGAGGCAGCCATGTGAATGAAATTATTTTCCATTATTAGCCGGAAAGATTTTACTTTCAAATCAAAAAAAGAAATTTGAGAAAATATCCAGTAGTTTTTTTTATAGAATTTTCAAACAAAAAAAAATTTATTTTGGCGGACCCTGTACAAGAAGATTGAAGAAAAAAAACCACATTCACATAAATAGCTGTTAAATTTGTATCAAAAATAATTTTTATTCTCACTCATAAGATCTACTATATTTCTTTGTTTTATTTTAAATTTATAAAATACCGCTACACCAATTCTATTTTGTTGCTACATTTTTTTTATTATCCAATAATTATTTCATTAGCCGAATCAGAATTCTGTCTTTCTATTCAGCTAATGAAAAATCTAAAAATCCTTCTCTGCAGCAGCAACAAAAATATAGCTACAACAAAATCACAACAAAAATGTCCAGCTGGAAACAAGATAAATTAGGCACCCATATATATGCAAATAAAAACTGTAAAATTTTATTTTCATTCATAAAATTTGCAATATTTCTTTAGATATTCTAATAGGAAGGAACAGGCAAGTCCATTAAAAAAATACCGACATTTTTACTCCCTTGTGCACACAGCCAAAAAGGTCAAAAATATAGAAAACAAAGTGGACACAAACTCACAGTTTTGAAGGGGTATAAAGTAAATGTTCCATCAAAATATCCTGTTCTGTCGATGGATGGCTAATATCAGCGAGTAAAACAAACGAGCGACTAGTGAAACTTAAAATATATACTTGTTGCTTTTCCAAAAAAGATTCATGAAAATTGCATATTTTACCTTTAATGATTGCCGTTTTTTGTACTGAAATTATTATGTAACGAAAGCAAGGAGTAAATTTTATTATTTTGTTACTTGAATTTGAATTTCGTTACTTGAAAAAAATTTTGTTAGTGTTCGGCTTCGGCCGACTATTTCTGTTTGACCGATTATTCGGCTTCAGTCAAAAATCCACATTCGGTCGGACACTAATTCCTGATCATGGGTTCTTATACTCTCAAGTTCGTCAACAAAATTAAGAGTAGTTTTTGATGCCTCTTGCCTAACCACATCTTAAAAATCTTTGAATGATCTATCAATAGTGGGTCCGTCCATTCAATAAGATGTGTTTATCTTTCTTTTTTGTTTCCGCTTAAGTACTGCTCAATGACATTGGCGTCGGAAGCGGGGGAAAAGGAGGCAGTTTCCCCCTTACTTTTTTAGCTAGATAAACAATTTAAAAAGAAAACTTAAAAAGTTATTAAAAATATCAGTTTTTTTACAACGATAATATTTTTGTACTATATATTTTCCTCTTCTTTCTTTCTTCTTCATAAGCATGCTTGCGGATAACCATTTTCTTTCTATGTGTTTGCAAAAAGATAGAACAAAATGTAGAGTTTCTACTGCAAACCCACCACTTCAGTTTAAAAGCACCTTTAAGTATGTAGCTTAATACTGTAATATTGTAATCGAAGCCTTCAACGGAAAAGTGCCTTCTGAACAAAATCTAAAAACAAAACTAGATCTTTATGCAAATGACTTTGATGGGAGCGACCTCCACGTGCAACTTAAAATGCTGAAGCAATTGCCTGGCCAAACAACTTCAAATTGTAGTGGCATTGTATAACAATTTGCAAAAAATTCGGATACTGTAAAAAACTATTAAATTAAGTTGAAAAACTTATTGCTTTGCTTTTGACTGTGCCTGCACCAGCAGCTTCATCTGAGCGTTTTTTTAGTGCACTAAGACGACTTAAAACGTATCTTCGAGCAACTATGACACAGAAACGACTCACTCATGCGGCACTTATACACATTCACAAAGATAAAACCGAAGAATTGAATTCGATGGAGGTGGTGAAAGAGTTTGTTTCTCGCAAGGACAGAAAGAAACATTTTGGAATAAAAATTGATATAACTTTTTGTACCTTATTGCATTTAAACCATGTAAAGATATACCTAGTCTTGCTTTATAAAAGCAACCATTATTTCTTATATTTTCATATTACCATATGAAAGATCCTTTAAAGAATGATCTCTAATATTGAAATTGGAAGAACTTTTAAAAATAATGAAATTTTAATATTTTTATATATTTTTATATTTTATTTTTATTTTAAACTAAAATAAAAAAAATTTTTATTTACATTCATGTTTCTTTAAAGAAATTTTGGTGAACTTTTTTGCACCACCATTTGTACTGCCTCCCAATTTGTACTGCCCCCCAGATGAAATTCGCTTCCGACGCGCTTGCTCAATGAAAAAGATCGTCAATATAAATTTATCTTGTGAAGGAGCTCATAGAATAATAAAGTGCAGACTTATGCGTTAAATACAGTTACCTATGGCACTGCTGTTGCACCATTCCTTGCAGTGCGCAGCTTACATTATCTTGCCGACCAATACTCATCGCAGTATCAGCTAAAATCTTCTTTTTACGTCGATGACATGTTGTGCTGGGTTGACTCAATTAATCAATTAAAACAAATAATTAAATTGTGACCTTTCAATGATTTTACAAGTTTATATTGAGCTTTATGTCAAGTAATTTATGACAAAAAGAAACAACAACAATAACTCTGTATAAAAGTTAATGACACAGCAGACTAGACAGTCTATTTTACATGCATATGATTCAACACATGTTAGAATAAACACATCTGAACTCATATGACGCTGAATTGTTACTCATAACAAGAAGATCTTATTTTTGGTCAAGCCTTTAACTGTATTAGAGTTGTATGTGTGTGCCAAACTGGCTCCTCCTTCTTTTTACGATCCCCCTCTTGGTTAATCGCTGAAGAGGAAATGTAGCTATATCCGAAACAGGCTGTCTAGTCTGCTGTGTGATAAACTTTTATACAGAGTTGTTGTTGATGCTTTCTTTCATAAATCACTTGACCTTGTAACGATGCGTTTTCGTGACGAGGTGTGACTCGCCGAAAACCAAGGTCCGTTACAAAAATTAATATCTTTTGATTTTGAGGACACCAAATCAAAACTCAAGTTAAATTCAGTTTCTATAGTTTTATTACACGTTTTAGCTTTACGATACCTAGGATGAAATTCGCTTCCGACGAATTTTAGATATATTTATGCTTTTATTTAGAAATAGGTTGCAATTTACTTATTACTATGATTCTATGTTAAGATTTCTGCGTTAAATAAAAAAACTTCATCTGCCCCTTCAATCCAAGGATGGTGAAGTCTTTGGTCAGTCTGGGGAGACTTTGTACTACACACAAACTGATCAAAGATGGAGCATAGGGTCTGAATACTGCGCGAGACTTTGTACTATACAGCAGTGGAATATGGCGAGAATTCTCAATTCATCCGGCCAGACTTTGTACTACACACGAATTGATTGGGATTTATGGATGGGATAGGTTAAGTTGGATGCAAAGGCAAATCGGTAAGTTGATAATGAAGCTGCTTTATATTAAAACAATTAAAGAAAGAGATAATCCTAATAAATAAGATGGCAAAGTCTGAAGTGTTTGATTGTTTACTTTATTTTCTTCATTTGATTGAATAACTTGAAATTCTAGTGTTGTTAAACTCGACTCTCTTATCAAAATATTTTGATTGTCTTCGATGCTTAGGTTGTGCTGTACCTACGTCGTCATTGCTCTCATCTCTATCTTCGTTCAGATTCGTTTCGCTCATCTCATGCGCTGCTTGTCAAACACATAGTGGCTGGCTACT
Source organism: Dichetophora obliterata (assembly GCA_963920525.1). NCBI lineage: Eukaryota > Metazoa > Arthropoda > Insecta > Diptera > Sciomyzidae > Dichetophora > Dichetophora obliterata. The sequence continues at coordinate 163,577,298 of OY986437.1, read as the reverse complement.
TCTGGTTATGTTGTTGTTGTGCCTATTCGGAGTAAAACAACATCCTTCTCTGCCGTTGTCGCTTTGTATGCTTAATGATCGACGGGAATCCCGTTGCACATGCAAAGACATGGAAAGCAAAAATTATAATTAATTATACGAAATAAATACCCCCGTAGGAAATTATGGTAGTCATCATTTACCCAACAGTAGTGGTAAGCATTAAAGTAATACCTAATCCTATTATTGGCCGAGACCTAATGCCAATAGCTTTTCTTAACCCCTAGAGCCTACTGCTGTCTCATTGTACATACTGGCTGATACCTAGTGCATGCCGGTCCTAGCTTGTAGAGATAAAAGAAAACAGTATTTTGTAGGTACAATGTGACAGCAGTAGGGCTCTTGGGGTTAAGAAAAGCTATTGGCATTAGGTCTCGAAAATACTGTTTTGTTTTATCTCTATGTTTAATGCCTAAAGATACAACTAATTGATTTTATAATTTAATTGTTATGTATGTTTAAAATTATTTACGTTACATTTTTAATTCATTGTTAATTAACTTTTAAAGTTATTTCTTGTGTAATCAAAACTTCAATCCAATTTGGTCTACCTGGACCATAAATAAAAAAACTTAAAACCCAAAAAGTGGATTCCTTCTTATTAACTTACTACATTTGACGAACCCATGCAAAGTGCGCGCAAAAAAGAAAAAAAAAATCAAAAGTTCTGTCTTTTTGTTCTGTAGTTACTTTTTTAAAAACATTAATAAAGACGAGATCGTATTCAATTTAGGTTAAAACAGCGACAGCAGTGCTAGACCAGGCCGAGGTGAGGCAAGTCAGTGAGCTACTCGGAGAAGTTCCGGCAGCTTATGATGGGTTATGAGTTGTGAGATAAGCTCCCGTCCCAACTCCTGCGCAGATTCGCAAGTATGACGAGAAGCGCATAACGTCACCACAATTATGCTAGAGAGGATTTGGTTATCGCGCCTACCATCAAGCATGCAGGCGATTCTGCATTTTTAAACGGAAACACTGGTGCAGAAACCAGCACTGGCGAATCGAATACCGTGGTTAGACCGGCTCCAGAGCAAGTGGAACCTGAACCGGCTCCTCTATGACTGGCGCCAACATTCGTAAATGGCATCTGCTAGTACCACTACATCTTCAGTTGCCAGGCAAAAATTTCCACGAAGGATTCAGGTGTGGCGCCAAGCACACGAACCGAAAAAACTGAATGAGTCGTCGCTGGTCTGCGTAGGGAAGGGCGACGAGAAGGAAATCTGCCGGTTATGCATCAAGGATACAACAACGTGACAACAGTTCCTTGTAGACACTGGAGCGGACGTATCAGTCATCCCATCGACAGTGGCCGAGCAACACAATCCACCACGCAAACCAACGCTGTTCGCGGCGGATAGTTCCCCAATTCCGACATACGGTACCAGGCGAGTCGTATTGAATCTCGGACTAAAGAGGCCGTTCATCTGGAACTTCATCATTGCCAAGGTGAAGTTCCCTCTCATCGGGTTGGATTTCCTAAGAAAAAAAGTGTTGCTAGTTGATGTACTTACTTACTTACTTAGTTGGCGCTACAACCGTATGTCGGTCTTGGCCTCATCTAAGAGTTTTCGCCAGCCATTTCTGTCTTTCGCTTGCTGGCGCCAGTTGGAAATTCCAAGCTTCGTCAGGTTGTCCTCTACTTGGTCTTTCCGACGAAGATGCGGTCGTCCTCTTCTGCGTTGATCGCCGTTGGGTACCGAATCGAATGTTTTCTTCACTGGAGCATCGTCTTTCATGCGCTGAACATGACATAAAAGGGCGCAGGCGAAAGGCGTATCGGCGGAAAAGTGTAAGATTGACATCTTACGTATAATGTTAATGACCCGTTTTTGCATGGTATGATTTTGGGCAAAAAAAAAAGAACGATAACACACTTGTAACCGCCAAAATCATGAAACAAGGTTGAGAAGTATAAATTTTGCTACACAATGAAACGGCTCTTACTGGATGTTTTTCAATTGTTATTATATTTGTATATAGCAGCATATACTTTGGAAATATGTACATGCAACTTAATATACAAACAAAATAATGGTATCATGGCACAGTTAAATTCAATTTATACAATTTTGTGAAAACATACTTTCAGTTAGTTGTAGTACAGTATTCTGGAGTAAAATACAATTATTTTTTAAAGCACATCGTAGTGCCTAGCGCATTGCTAGTTACATTTAAAATTGGTATTTTTCTTAAAATAAGAAATTGACTTTAAGTCTAAGTGAATATTAAATCACCTATTTTATTTTATTAAATAAGCGAGAGCTATTAAAACTTTTGTGTTATTCGAAAGTTACAAGTACTTTAAAAACTGACTCAACAATTCTTTAAAAAATAATTTTTCTTTTATAAAATTTTGCCTGAACAAATTTAATGTGATTTAAAAAAATATATAAAAAATCCAAATTGCTTAAAATGTCTGAAGACAAAACGGGCAACGATTACAATTGCAAAAAGTGTGACGAGCTAATAAAACGACCGCATGGTTCAATGCGACAAATGTGACCAATGGTTTCATTTCGACTGCGTTGGAGTTAATAGCGGCATTGAGTACCTAAGCTGGTATTGCGATAGCTGTCGTCTTCACGCTAATGGTAACACCTTGAGCTCAGTACCTCCGCCAGAACTACCGAGGTCTGCGTCTTCACCAAGCGGCGAGTATCTTAGAAATATATTGTCGGCAGATGGGCTTACATCATCGTTGGCAGATATCGCAACGGCGATGACATCACGTTCTACAGCGCCAATGGCAAAAATTTGCTGTGAGCCCATTCTAAAGCAATCACAGATGCAGTCAGGGTCCAATTTTTATACCAATACAGTAATGTCTACACAGCTACAGTTAGTGTCATCTATTACAATGACGGCAACACCGTACAATGCAACAACATATTTAAGTCAAGCTGCAACGTGCACCTCAACTAGCCTGCATGCAAATTATAGTGAACATTTACATTTCCCTTTTTCAAATAATGTACAAAAGGCAACACTCGCTTACGAAGATGTAAAAAAACAACAAATAAATTTGCGAATGAACGAACACCTTAAATTAGAAATGTTAATGGAAGAACGCAAAATTTAGCAACAATATTTGGAAAAAAAATATTGGATACTGTCTCAACGCGAGCTAAACTCGCCTTCGCAGATAAATCCGCTGCAAAATTACAGTAAGCCAGGTCACCAACACAAGAGGCCGAAGCGCTGCAGAAATGGCGACAAGGCAGGCCACCCCATATTTCAACGTAGTTTCAACGACTGCCCCAATCGCTACAAGGCAAGCGCTGCCACCTTTCAACGTCGGTCCGACGGCTGCCCAAATCGCGGCAAGGCAAGCTATCCCCAAAAACTTGATGCATTTTAGCGGTGACCCAGAGGAGTGGCCACTGTTGATCAGCACCTTTGAAAATAGCACAACAATGGCGGTCTACACAAATGCTGAAAATTTGATGCGCTTGCAATCATGTTTAAAGGGCCATGCACGCGAAATGGTTAAAGCCAAATTGATGGTACCCGAGATTATTCAAACTTTGAGAATGTGTTTTGGATGGAATGTGGTGGGCATCTTAATAATCCTATGCTTGTAAAAGAATTCGTTGACAAGCTAACAAATCAATATAAACTTAACTGGGCTATGCATTTGAAGGATGAGCGAATCCCTATCGTCAAGGTATTCAGTGACTGGATATTTAAAATTGCCGACGCACCAGTAAAGGTGCACCAATGAGCGCACACATAAGCGAAAAACTTACGCCAGCTAACATTTGCCTTATATAAAAAACCAGTGAGCACAAAATAGCGCAGTGCCATGTCTTCAAAGATCGTTCACTTGGTCAAAAGTGGGAAGCAGTAAAAGCTTATAAATTATGCCGCCAATGCTTAAATGCACATCGTCGAAAATGCTACAACAACAAAACTTGCAGAATAAACAATTGTCAGTCGAAGCATCATCAACTTCTTCACAGGTACGACGTAAGTGTACAGCAAGATGGAAACAACAGCACCACAGTAAGTAAAAATCAAGAGTGTATCGAAGTTTTTAATTCACATAGCGGCGATCAGAAGTAGAAAGGCCATATTTTTGAATAATTCCAATCCGTATACATTCAAAAACAAAATTTATTGACACATTTACCTTTTTACACGAGGGCTCATCAGTAACTCTCATAGATAAAGAAATCTTTGACAATCTAGGTTTAAAAGGTATTAAAGACCCACTCTGCCTAAGATGGACCGGTAACACTACTCGCCAGGAAAATTCATCCATGAGGACCTTGCTACATGTTTCTAATATGCAGAATGGCACTAAATACATGCTGGAAGGAGTGCATACTGTAGCAAGCCTCGGCCTGCATGCTCAAACGCTTAATATGAGTAAGATTTCTGTGAAATATCCTTACCTAAAAGGGTTACCTATACAGTCGTATAGCAATGCAAAGCCGTCTCTTCTAATTGATGTGGATTATTGGAAGCTGGCCATTCCCCTAAAAATACGAGAAGATCATGGGGCCAATCGATTGGGTCAAAAGCTCGCCTAGGCTGGACTATACAAGGGTGCAGTTCTATCAGTACAAAAGCTCTTTTAAACGTGCACACATGCGAGTGTAAAGGGCGCTACGAAGAACTCCATGAGATGGTGAAAGAAAATTTTAATTTAGAATCATCAGCAACTAAGTCACTGATATCAGCAGATGATTCAAAGGTATTATACATTTTAGAAGGTACATGTCAGCTTCGAGATGGGCATTTTGAAGTTGGGCTACTTTGGCGAAATGTAAAGTCTGAATTACCAGATAGCTACGCAACTGCATTACGGCGATTGATGTGTCTACACAAAAAATTAAGCAAAGATCCAGAACTGCGAGCATGGTCCTGTTTGGTACTTACCCATATTCATTACCCTCAACCCCAACAAGCCTGGTAAAGTTCGTCTAGTTTGGGATGTAGCAGCAAAATCTCAAGGGTTCTCCCTCAACAATTTTATGTTAAGCGGACCTGATTTGCTAAATTCACTTGTAGACGTTCTGTTGAATTTTCGGATAGGTCAAGTAGCGATCAGCGGCGACATCGCCGAAATGTTTCACCAGATCAAGGTCAGAGAAAGCGGCTCGCACGTACATTGTTTTTTGTGGTGGGATAAGGACGACGAAATTCATAAGCCAAGGTATTTGTAACGCGCGACTTAACGTTTGGGATTCGGTGTGCACCTTGTTTTGCACACTACGTCTGCAACAAAAATGCTCAAAGATTTCGACAGCAGTATCCTAGAGCAGTTGAAGCCATCCAAAAATATAATTATGTAGACGATCTTATAGACTACGTCGACAGCAACATAGAGGCTCTTGATTTAGCACAAGTTAAGCATATTCACGCTCATGGTGGGTTCAACATTCGCAACTGGGCCTCAAATTCGATGAAAGTTTTGACTCAATTTGATTCGATGAAAGTTTTGACGCAACACTACAACAAATAAAGAGGCCCCTATAGAATTGGCACCATCTGAAAAAATCTTGGTATGTATTGGAATATTAACGTCTATTTTTGACCCCACGGGCTTTCTATCGTGATTCACCGTTGGCCTAAAAAATTTGCTTCAATGTATTTGGCGCGAGGGCATCGGTTGGGACGACGAGTTAACAGATGAACTCTGCATCAAGTGGCAACAATGGAAAGCTGTTGTGCCGCTAATAGCAAATATCAAGACTCCATGCTGCTATTCACCACCATTAAATAACGCCATCGATGTTCAATAACATTCCTTCGTAGATGCCGGAGGGAACGCGTATGCTGCTATAAGCTATCTGCGTGTACGATTCGCATATCATGTCAACGTTAGTATTGTTGCGGCAAAGTCAAAAGTGTCTCCACTCAAGGCTTTATCTATCCCGAGGTTGGAGCTACAATCAGCTGTTATCGGCGTAAGATTGGCTGCTAGTATACTAAAGATTAGACGTTTTCCTATAAATTCACAACATTACTGGACGGATTCAAAAACGAACCTTCAAAGATTTCGCATGAATCCTAAAAAATGCCAGCAGTTTGAAATGAACCGTATAGACGAAATACTAGAAAGCACAAATATAACACAATGGAGGTGGGTGCCATCCAAAGAAGACTTTGCAACTAAAATGCGGCTTGACTGGGAAGCCGAAATGTGGTTAACGGGACCTTCGTTTTTAAAAGATGAAGCAGACTGCTGACCTATCTGTGAGGATTTGTGCATAAAAGATAACAGTGCTAAGAGAAATTACGTTTTCGTCACCAACTAAATTATCGAAACTCTTTCAATAGTTAGAGGTTCAAATAGATTAGTTCAATAAATTTTGAATATTTCTCTGACTGGAGAATGCTATGAATCTAAGGGCGATCCCTTACAATGTAACATGTCTGACTGTCTCAACTTGGCGAGGCCAGCATAATCTTTGTGAAATCGCCTCAAGTTGACTCAAACCTCCACGTGGTGTTTCCTGGGCAACGTCAAAACTGACAACCGTTAGTTTGGCGGCTAACCTAAGCGGCAGGCCTCCCTAGGCTTAAAATAGGTTGTGCGTTGGGTTTGAAGACCACCCGTCAAAACCCATTTCAATGAAAACTAATAAGAAAAGAAGAAAACTGATCCCCAAATCTGATGACGACTACCACAAACGAAAAACTGATAATGATTTACGGATATGCTCCTGGAATGTCCGAACCATTAATTGGGAAGATGCCTCTATCCAACTGACTGATGTCTTGGAAAGATACAAAGCTGATATCACTGCTTTCCAAGAAATGCGATGAAAGGGACAGGGTTGCATTCGACATGCACCCCGTGATATCTACTACAGCGGCCATGCGGAGAAGCACGAGTTTGGATGCGGATTTGTAGTTGGCAAGAGACTACGGCCCCATGTCCAGCGATTCACACTTGTGAATGAACGACTTGCCATAACCCGCATCTATGTTAAATGTCTTAATATAAGCCTAATATGTGCGCACGCTCCGACAGAAGACAAGGATGTCTGCTGATCAAAAAACCAAAAATCAAATCGATCACGTTTTGATCGACGGAAGGCACTCTCCAGTGTATTGGATGTACGAACGATCCGTGGTGCAAACATTGACTCGGATCACTGTCTTGTTGCAGCCAATATCCGTACACGTCTGTGCGCAGCTAAGAATACACGCAACCCTATACAGAGAAACCTATTTGTCGATAAGCTGCAATCAAAACAGACAGCCGATGCTTTCGCCACTCGCCTCTCACTCCTGCTTCAAAGCACTCCTCCAATCGATGATATATGCGCGCAGTGGACACAAATTTCTAACTCCATGCGTGTGGCTGCTGAAGAGGTAATTGGCTGCCACCGCCCTCACCGAAACCAGTGGTACGACCAGGAGTGTCGCGACGCCATTGCAGAGAAAGACGCCGCCTACAAAGCCACCCTGCATTCGGTTGTAACGCTAAGGAGCGATACAAAGAAAAGAGGAGGGAAGAGAGACGTATTTTCAGGCGGAAAAAAAGAGAAGCAGGAAAGCGCGAGCAGGAGATGATTGAGATGTATGGTGACAGGAATGAGGCCCGAAAATTTTTCGAAAAAATAAGACGCCTTGCCGATGGTTTCAAAACCGGGGCCTCTTCCTGCAAGTATGAAAACTACATCTAGTGACAGATGTCCAGAGTACACTGACGTTATGGAGGGAACACTTCTCTAAGCTTCTAAATGGGGACGCTGACAACAATCCCGCCAATAGATATGATATTCTGGAAACCCCAATTTCGGATGACAGCGTCGAGGTTCCGCTGCCCTACTATAATGAAATTCTGACAGCTATAGGTTGGCTTAAAAATAACAAAGCCGCGGGAGCTGATGGCTTCCCTGCTGAGCTGTTTAAGAACGGAGGCGAAGCTCCACTTAAATGCATTCACTAGCTTCTATGAAGAATATGGTCGGAAGAATGCATTCCGAACGATTGGAATCTCAGTGTGCTCTGCCCAATCCACAAGAAAGGTGATCCCACTTTCTGTGCCAATTACCGTGGAATAAGCTTTCTTAATATCGCATATAAGGTCCTGTCGAGCGTTTTATGTGAAAGATTGAAGCCCATTGTAAACGAACTGATCGGACCTTATCAGTATGGATCCGGACCTGGAAAGTCCACCATCGACCAGATTTTCACGCTACGACAAATCTTGGAGAAGACTCAAGAAAAACAAGTTGACACCCACCATCTTTTTGTCGACTACAAAACCACCTTCGACAGCCCAATTAGGAAGCACCTGTACTCCACCATGTCTGAATTTGGTATTCCTGCAAAACTTATACGACTTTGCAGGATGATACTGAGTAACACCAGCAGCGCAGTTAAAATCGGAAAGGACCTCTCCCCACCATTTGTTACCAAACGAGGTTTCAGACAAGGTGATTCCTTATCGTGCGACTTTTTCAACCTAATGATGGAAAAGATCATCCGAGCTGCTGTTCTGAGACGTAGTAGCACAATATTTTACAAGAGTGTTATACTGCTTGCGTATTCTGATGACATCGATATCATTGGTCATAATACGCGCGAAGTCAGTGCAGCATTTTCCAGATTAGAAAGAGAGTCAAGTCGAATGGGAAGGCAGATAAGACGAAATACTTGGTGTCAACAACCAAACAGTCCCAGCGTCTTGGAACCCACGTTACAGTTAACAATACCTCCTTCGAGGTTGTAAAGGACTTCGTTTATCTGGGATCCAGCATAAACTCAAGCAACGACATCAGCATTGAGATCAAACGAAGAATAACTCTTGCCAACAGGTGTTACTTTGGGCTCAGTAGGCAATTGAGAAGCAGAGCCCTCTTTCTACGAACGAAAATCACGCTCTATACATAGCTCATCATGCCCGTCCTACTGTATGCATCATAAACCTTGACGCTGAGCAGTTTAGATGAAAAGACTTTAGGAGCATTCGAGAGAAAGATTCTTCGTAAGATCTACGGACCAATCTGCGTCAATGGCGAGTACCGAATACGGTAGAAAGATGAACTGTATGAGCTGTACGCTGACATCGACATAGTCAAGCGCATTAAAATCGAGCGGCTTCGCTGGCTTGGTCATGTTCAGCGCATGAAAAACGATGCTCCAGTGAAGAAAACATTCGATTCAGTACCCAGCGGCGGTCAACGCAGAAGAGGACAACCGCATCTTCGTTGGAAAGACCAAGTAGAGGACAACCTGACAAAGCTTGGAATTTCCAACTGGCGCCAGAAAGCGAAAGACAGAAATGGCTGGCGCAAATTCTTAGATGAGGCCAAGACCTACATACGGTTGTAGCGCCAACTAAGTAAGTAAGTAAGGAGAATGCTATATCGAGCAATAGCCAATTTCCTGCGTTATTTAGATCAACTTAAAACAGCTAGTTTCTTAATATCGCGTTCTCAAGATGTTTCATTTGAGATGATCCAGAAGGCAAAGATCATACTGATACAACAAGCTCAAATGAGTGAGAATTCTTATGATCTACACTCTCTAAAAAATGGTAAAACTTTTGGAAAAAAGAGTAAACTAATTTCTGTGAATCCTTACGTCGATGACCAGCAACTCCTGAGAATTCGTGGTAGAGCATAATTTCTGAACAGCGAGGATGCAATAATTTTGCCAAATAAGCATCACGTAACATTTTTATTGGACCGATTTCATCATGAAAACTTACATCATATCTCACATGAAACAGTAATAAACAAAATTAGAAGTCGGTACTACATACCACAGCTGCGTGTTTTATATAAAAAAAATTCGAAAACTGTGTCAACACTGCAAAAACAACTGTCTGCCTCAGATGGCTTAATTGCCTGCAGCGCGCCTATCTAGCATCGAGCGTCAATTTAGCTACGTGGGAATCGGTTTTTTTGGTCCATTGTATGTAGCGGTCGGTAGGAGAAGAGAAAAACGGTGGGGTGCAATATTTACCTGCCTAACCGTACGAGCTATTCATATTGAATTAGCCCATAGCTTGGACACCAGTTCCTGTATAATGGCCATATGCAACTTTACGTTATGTCGCGGTACACCAAAAAAATTTACAGCGATAATGGCACCAACTTTAAGGAAAGTGAAAAATTTTGCGAGAAGAGTGCATCAATATAAAGTACTCAGACATTGTTTCAAAACATGTTAAAGGTAATGTTAAAGGTAAAACATGGAAATTTAATCCTCCATCTGCACCGCACATGGACCGAGCATGGGAAAGGCTAATAAGATCAATCAAAACACTTCTGTATGCCATGACCCCATCGGTTAATTTTAACGACGAGACCTTAAGAAGCGCACTATGAAAAGTTGAGTTTATTATAAACTCTCGTCCTCTTACTTTTGTTTCACTGGAAAGCTGCGACGATGAAGCCATTACGCCCAATCATCTGCTGCTCGGATCATCCGGTGCTTATAAGCCGACGAGACGATGCCCACATCCGACAGCGTTGGAGACAAACTCAAGCTTTCGTCGATCGTTGCTGGAAAAGATGGGTGAAAGAGTATGCACCAATTTTAGCTCGTAGAAGTAAATTTTTTCATAAACAACCACCTCTAGCACTAGGAGAGGTAGTGATTATCCTAGATGAAAATCTACCCCTTCACTGTTAGTTCAAAGGTGTCATCGTGGCCTTAGGAACAGCAAAAGACGGTCAAGTACGCAGAGCACCGGTTCAAACTAAAACGGAATCCTCGAGAGACCAGCAGCAAAGATAGCAATTCTAGACGTCGGCGACCTTAAGAGCGTAAGCTCATCACGATAGGACTTGCTTACGAGGGGGAGAATGTTACTGCCGAAATCATGAAGCTAGGTTGAGAAGTTTAAATTTTGCTACACAATGAAACGCCTCTTATTTGATGTTTTTCAATTGTAATTATATTTATATATAGCAGCATATACTTTGCAAATATGTACATGCAACTTAATATACAAACAAAATAATGGTATCATGGCACAGTTAAATTATAGTGCGCACCGAGTTAAGCAACGAAATGTACACAAACTTATTGATTGCACTGTAACTATGTATATTGTTATTCACCACGCACAATGACCCGTGGTTATATATTTATTTTACATTACGCACTTTCGCACTAAGTTAATGTTCTGTTTCTTTCACTCGCGCACTTTTATTGTCTTTATATTAGTTATATTTATTTGCATTACGCACTTACTCATTAAGTTAATATTTACTTTTCACTCACGCACTTTTAAGTTATTATATTACTGAACACTATGTATTAATATTATGCACGTTTTTGTATACGATTTAGAAACTTAAAAATACCGTTATTTAGCTTTATAAACACCGACGTTTCGAAATAAAGATCATTAATTTAACAAGCTTCAATCAGCTGACTTAATTTTTCAAAAGCCTGAGTGCATTTTTATGCTGGCTGCATATTTTAAATTAAAACAAGTAATTAGAGCAAGTGGCGTTTTTAAGCGCCGGCAGCTTACAAGGCAGGTCCTTTATAAAAACAAACAAAATACATCACATGGCGATCCTACCAACTCACGGCAATTAGAGTTTGCCGGCGGCAAAACAGAATGTGCCTGAGCACGTACCTGATTGTTACGATCGGCGCGTAGCCATATGTACCATGGAAATGCAGATTTAAGCAACCAGTACTATGGAAACACATCGACGAACTGGAGTTGCAACTGAAGAGCCACTACGAGGGCAACAAAAACTAAATCAAAATAGATTTCTTCTATAAATTGCTTAAAACGACATTAATTTTTTTTTTGCAAAACTTAAAACGCATATTTTTTTTTTAAACAAAAAGTAAAAACACAATATTTTGTTTTAAAAATTATTTAAAATGGTCATTCTTTTTATTGCACGATAAAACATATTAAATAAATTAACATTTAAAAATATTTTCCTTTTACAAATTAATTAAAAATTTTGTCTAATTCATAATTTATAAATTATACTAAATAAATGAATATTTGATAATATAAACACTACTGTAAATTATAGAAAAAGTAAGTAAGTCCATTATTTCGTTAATTATTGAGCATTTTTTTAATTTCAAGAAACACTTATAAACAACAACTTGTTGCACTTTAAATATATTTTTTCTGTTCATTATACACACACACAATCACTTGGCACAAATTTTAGCAAAACAAACTTTTTGCCAACAACAACAACTACTCTTTCTTTACATATTTCTTTGTTGTTGCTTTAAACACTACACTTTAAATCAATTAAATGCATATATTTATTGAATATATGCTAAACGAAAATTACGCGCACGATTTATGTAGTCATAATATTAATATAATTCGTTTCAATATTATTATTATTATTAATTTTTATTATTTATAATTAAAATTATAATTAACATTAGCACTAGCTGCCAGGGCTATCGGCTTAATTTAGTCTAAAATGTTAAAGCAATAACATGAAAATAAAGGTTAGATTGAATAACTTATAACAAATTATGTACATTTATTTTTTTTAAAAATTCATAAATGGTTTGAATATTTTTACTATTAGGATTTGAAAGGAGTTGGACAGGGTCCTGTGACTGAAAGATTGAAGTGTATAGAGGGGTGAGTGGTAAGCAGTTTTTTAAGATGTGGGAGGTAGTAAGTGGAAAGGAATTGCAGATGTGGCAAATTGGTTGTTGTTCTTGCTTCATAAGATAAACGTGAGTAAGGTTGGTGTGTGTTAGCCGCAGTCTCGTATAGCATTTGTTCATAGCCGTCGTTGTGCCAACTGGCAGGCTTGGAGCAGCTCTGTCGGGGTTAATATTCTTGTAAATGTGATTATAGCTGTGCCAGTCGTTTTTCCTTTCTTCGGCAATAAAATTTGTGGCTAAGTTAGTAACAAATTTTTTAGGCAACGGTATAAATGCTTGTAGTGGAAACGCAGCTGCCAAGTCTGCGAGTTCATTACCTGTGATGCCAGTGTGCTCAGGAATCCACATTACTTTGAGTTTACTTGATAATTTAAAAAGAGTTTTTGTATTTCGTTAATGGTTTCCGATTTGGTGTTTAGGTTTTTTGAAGCATTGAAAATAGCTATACTGTCAGTGCATATAATGAATTTATCTTTATTCTCTTGGATTATTTGCAAGCTTGCCAAAACTGCTTGAAGTTCAGCATCAAATGAGGTTGCATAATCGTGTAATCCATGTCTGAGTGTATGGCCGTCTTCATTTACAACTGCAAACGATACTCCATTGTCCGTTTTAGAACCGTCCGTGAATATAATTTTCCAATTATCTCTTCTAAAGGGATCAACTGTATTAGCAAATAATTGTTTGTACGTTGAATCAGATGTGTAGTCCTTCCCAAAGAAAGTAAGCCTATCAATGAAAGATTTTTTGGATAGCATCCAAGGTGGCATGTTGAATTTGGTGGTCTTTGATGTAAAGTTTGAAATTTTTATCTTTTTTCTTAAGTCAAAAATTTCCGTTAGTCCAGATTTCATTGTTAATGAGTTTTCCTTGCTGAGTACTGTTGGATCTCCTTGTGAAGGATGCAGGAAGAGCTGCAAAATAAAATATGTATTAGCCGGGATCTAAGGTATTTTATTCTTTCTTCTAAGGTGAGGAAACCTCCTTCAGCCAGTAGATTCTTTATAGGCGTAGACTTAAACGCTCTAAGGCTTATTCGGACAGATGCATGATAGTGACTTTTAATTCTGTTTAGCGAGGACTGTGTGCATTTTCCATAAATTTGTAAACCATAATCAATTTTGGATAATACTGTCAACTTAGATACATTTATTAGTGTGTTAGTGTGAACATTACTTTTTTTTGAAGCAAGATATTTTATTATATTTAACCTGGCAGCTAGATCTTTTCTTAAGTAGTGACAATGATCTTTAAAGCTATTTTTATTATCAAAAATTAAACCTAGTATTTTTAAACATTTTACATTTTCAATATATTGGTTACTACAAGATATATTTATTGCGTTACATTTCAATTTTCGACAGAAATGAATATGTTTACATTTGGTGAAAGATATTTTTGCACCTGTCTTTAAAGACCAAGTGTGTATTACATTCAATATGTTAGTAAACGCTACAGTTATTTCATTTGTGTCTTTTTTATTACAAAAAATATACAAATCATCGGCATATAGACAATGTTTTAATTGTTTCTGAGCAAATATAATGTTGTTTAGCTCTTCAAAAGCTATAAGAAATAGAGTAGTTGATAAGGGTGAACCCTGTGGAATACCATTGAAGAGAGAATATGTATCTGAATAAACATTGTTCACTCTGCAACGTATTTTTCTATTTGTAAGAAATGATTTAATGTAATTAAATATTTTTTCCCCGTTTTCCATTCATAAAGTTTTCTCAAAACAACATGAATGCCGATCCTGTCAAAAGCTTTTTCAAAATCAATTGACATAAGCGACATATAGTTTTTTGTCGAAAGCGTTTTGCAGATAAGGTGGTCAATGAAAATGAGCGCATTGATGGTACAAGATTCTGGTTTAAATCCTACTTGGTTTGGAGAAATAAGTTTTGAGGACGTTAGAAACCACATTAGTCTGATTGAAACTAGTTTTTCTAGAACTTTGCCTAGGCAAGGTAGCAATGATATTGGTCTGTAACTGGTAATTTCATCAATATTTTTATTAGGTTTTTGTATCGGGATAATAGTAGCTATTTTAAACGCTTGTGGAATTATTCCTGTCTGGAAAATAGAATTAAATAAGCAAAGAATTCTTTTCTTAAGTGAAAGAGGGCTATTTTTTATCATGTCATATGAAATTTTGTCAAAACCAGGTGTAGAGCCATGTAATTTTTTTAAACCATATTCAAGTTCGTTAAAGCTAAAATCATTTTCTAGATATTGGGCTTTACTGGTGGGGATATGTGAAATTTGCAGAGACAGAACGGTGTCCTTTTCATCTCTAAATTGTGAAGAAAAATTAGAGGACTTTGATTGGTTTGAATAGTATTGGACAAATTCTTGTGAAATAAGATGGGGCTCGTCGATAGTGCAATTGTTTACTTTAATTACTTTTATGTTAAATGGTGTATAAGCACCAGTGAGTAGTTTGATACTCCTCCAGATACTAGCTGTTGGAGTTGTAGGATTAATTGTTTTAGTAAAAGTTTCAAAACTTTTTGCCTTAGCTATTTTCTTTTCTTTGTAAAACAGTGCGTTTCTTTTTCTATACTCAATTAAATTGTTAATTGAGTTACTTCTACGATAATTTTTCCAAGCGTTTTGTTTATCATTCCTAAGCTTACTTAATTTTGGGTTCCACCAGGGCACGTTTCGTGTTGTTTTTTTTTTTTTGAGGAGTAGGGTATGGAACTATTTGCTGCTGAACGGATTATTTTATGTATAATTGCCGTTTCTTGATTTAAGTTAGAGGAGACCTTTCTTTTTTTTTCTTAAATGATGGCGTTTTCATTGAATTTATTCCAATTGGCGCACTTGCAGTTAAATTTTGTAGGTAAGGATTTGAAGTATTGTGGAGAATTTGAGAGTTTTAAAGAGCTAAGTATTGGAAAGTGATCGCTGTTGTGTAAATCGTTAATAACAGACCAAGACGCTATTGGAAGAAATTGCGGCGAGCAAATGGTAAGGTCAATGTTAGTGAAGGTACTATGGGTGGAAAAATGTGTTGGGGATCCATTATTTAGTAAAACCAAATTACTATTAAGGATAAAATCTTCAATAATATGTCCTCTGATATTGTATGTTGTTGATCCCCAGATTGGGCTCCAACCATTGAAGTCGCCTAGAATCATAACAGGTGTGTTTATGTTATTTAATAAGTTAGATAGCTCTGAAGATGTTATTAATTGTCCAGGAGGAAT
Source organism: Dichetophora obliterata (assembly GCA_963920525.1). Taxonomy (NCBI): domain Eukaryota; kingdom Metazoa; phylum Arthropoda; class Insecta; order Diptera; family Sciomyzidae; genus Dichetophora; species Dichetophora obliterata. The sequence continues at coordinate 163,561,456 of OY986437.1, read as the reverse complement.
GTAGATTGAGAAGATTGTGATTGGATTTTTTATCTTTATTTCAAGGGCCAAAGCAATAAGTGTGGATTGAACTTGTATTAACTTATGTGGAATGCTCTTATGTATAAGAATAGATGCACCTTGTTTTGATGTGGAATTCTGGGGGATATTATAGAAATAACCCGCATATTGTGTGGGGGTGATGGGGTGAAAGTCATGGCGGAGGTGGGTTTCTTGAAGGCAGAAAAGGTGGGGTTGGTGAGTTTTTATTAATATCTCCAATTCCGAATAGTTATTATAATATCCTTTAATATTCCATTGCAGAATGTTAAGGATCATTGGAAAAAGCGGAAAAAAGTGTAAGTCTACCTATAAGTGTTATTCTTTCAAATAACAATTAAGCAGATTTATAATTCGTTCTCTGACGAAACTATATATTCGGCGGTTATATCAATGGGAGAGGATGGGGACAAAGAAGAATGAGGGGAGCTTGTAAGTGTTTTTGTGGTGTAGAGAGCTTTGTTTTTATTTGTATTGTGATCTGATTTTTTGGGTAGCTCAAGAGAATCAAGAGAATGGTTGTTGCTTGAAGTAGTATTGTAAGTGTTACTTAAGTTGGAGTTGCTAGAGTGTGCTTTATATATGTGGTGTGTGTATGGTTGTAAGTTTGGGTGAGTATCTTTTTTTGAGTCGGAGTTGTTATCTTTTTTTGAGTCTAAGAGTGAGATTTGTTTAGAGAAAGTGTTTAAATTTGTTTGAGTAGTATCATGATTTTTATTTTGTGAGAGTGTAAGAGAAATATTTGAGTTTTTGAGCAGATTTTGGTCGTTAGTGACCAAGTACTTAGAATTTTGGGACTGTTGGATTGTAGAAGGTGTAATTGTTTTTACTGCCGCAACGTAATTAAGAGTGTTGTTTTCTAGATTTAACTGATTGTGAATTCTTCTCGCTTCACCTATGCTGATTTTGTTTTGAGCTTTTATTTTCAGAATTTCCTTTTGTTGAATATATTTTGAGCAGTTATTGGAAGAAGAAGAGTGAGTGCCGAGACAATTTGCACACATAATTCGTGAGCAAACATCTTGGTGAGGAGGGAAGTTGCAGTTTACGCAAAGTGCAGAGTTTTTACAAAATTTGATAGTGTGGCCTAATATTTGGCAATTCTTGCACCGCATGGGATTTGGGAAGTATTCCCGTACAAGTACTGGATACCAAGCTATGTTAATTTTACTGGGAACTTTATAAAGATTAAATGTTAGAAGGATTAAACCTGTGGGCTGTCTTTTATTTTCTATTTCCCTTGTAAACTTATAAACACTTACAACACCCTGTTCTTTGAGATCTTCTAAAATTTCTTCTTCGCTCGTTTGAATAAGGTTGCGGTCAAAAATTGTGCCTTTGCATGAGTTGAGAGTGTCGTGTAAAGTAATCGAGACTGAGCAGAGACCTCCAAAGTTTTTAGGTTTTTGTAAATTTTTCCGCTATTTTTTGGTTTTTAGTTAATATAAGCAGACTACCGTCGTGAAGAATGTTGATTGATTCATACTGGGTGCTGATACAATCAATTGCTTTCTTTTTGGCAAAAACACTAAAAAATGACAAGGGTTTGGCTTCATCAGCCGATTTAACAACTATGAATTTTGGGTTATCATTGTTTTTCATAACACTGGACTCTGAAAGAAGTGGAAATGGTTCGTTTTTTTTGTTGTTGTTTTCTCTTTGCTTTCGGGCTGGCTTCGAAAAGCGCACTAAACCGATTCCCCGAAGGGATCGGTGATTCGCAATCACTATGAACTAAGCCAATACAGTTTTTTTTTTTTAACTCAAAACAAATTAAAACAAGATAATAATCAAGTTTACTAAAGAAAAAAAATAATGATAGTAGATAACACTGAGAGTGCGAGATGATCGGAAGGAACGTCTGTTCGGAGCGAGGTTTAGTCGATGACTGTGCGTTTCAATATTACTTTTATATATTCTTTAACCGTGACCGACGATTTATAAAATTTTCTTTTTTTACACACTACGCGAAAACTACTCACGACCGCCATTATATTTTTCATTCATTAAACTGAAACGTCAATTTTGCTTTTCCTTTGTACTCTTATTCGCAATCAATTATTGCAGACACATGTTTAAATATTGGCATTCATGATTTATTGGCACTATGAAATCACAGGATGATTCATAAGAATCAAAAATTAAAAATTTTATATGGTTGATGACATGAAATAAATTTATGGACATAATTAAAGAAAATATAAAATTTCTTGAAAAATTAAAGAAAAATTTAAGAAAAAGTAAAAATAGAATTTATAATAAAGAATATAAAAAGGAAAAGTTGCAAAAAATTGAAAAATTAAAAAAACAAAAAATTAAATATGAGTCCTTTGAAAATTATAAAGATTCAATATTACAATTTAATAAAATTTATTATGAATTAGTTAAAATCATAAAAAATTTAATTATACGAAAAGAGAATAAAATAAATTTGGATTTATCATCAGTTTAGGAGGAGGAAAATGATTTGCCAAAAGTGTCAAGTTTTGACATAAATGTAGTAGGTAAGAACCTACCAGTTTTTAAAGGAGTTTATGCAGAATTAGTGGATTTTATAGTGAAAGCAGAATTGCTTCATGATTTTGTAAAAGATGAAGATAAGGCTATTTTTATTAAATATGTTTCCAATTTTTAATTAACAACCCAAGTGAGAAGTATACTTGGACGTTTGAATAAACCTTCGACATTGATTGAGTTAAAATCTTTATTGGTAAAATCTTACCCCAATGCTTAAACACTTCAGCAAATACTAAATGAATTTAGTTCAATATCACAGAACAACCTATCAATTTCAGAATTTAGAGAAAAAATAACGGAATTAGGAGAGCAATTAAGCAATTAAGATCTACAATGCTTAGAAAAGCCCAGACAGGAAGCAAAAGATGCAAAATATAAGGTCAACGAATGTATGGCACTTAATATTTTTACGAAAGGTGTTAGGACAGAATATCAGACTACTCCACAGGCAAATCCGCTGAAGTCTTTTAATGAAACGACTGAAAGATGCTTGACTATTGAACAACATTTTTCAACAGATAGAAGCAATATTTTACATATACGAAACGGAAGTAATTCAAGCAACTATAATGAGCAAAATAATAGATTCAATCACAATTTCAGAAATTACAATAATATAAACCAACATTTTCCAAACAGAAATAATAACAATTATAGAAATAATACCTTTCAAAATGGAAATCGAAATTTTTTAAATATAAATTACAGAAATAATAATAACTTTCAAAACAACAACCCAAATGGCCTTTAAAGAAATAATAATAATCACAGAAGCAACAATTTTCAGAATAACACTAATTTTTACCGCGGAAATAACAGAAATAATAATTTTATAAACAATAATTACGGAAATAATAATTTCAATAGAAATGAAAATTTTAAAAACAGCAACAATGCGCAGGGAAACGTATATGGCCGGGTAGCAGGAATTATTACCCACAGAGGCCAAAACTGATCCTACAAGTTACTAAAAATTTATCAAATTTTATAATAATGAGTTGCAGAAATACAAATGAGAGTTTAAAATTCCTAGTAGACACGGGAGCAGATATTTCTATCTGCAAGAAAAGAGGCATAGATAAAATAGACACAAAAAATATTTTAACAATAACAGGTATAACAAATGAAAATATAGAGTACATAGGCACATCACATTTAAGTTTTTCAATTACACATAATTTCCACAAAGTAGAAGATGAATTTCCAATTTTAACAGATGGCATAATAGGGCGTGACATGTTGAGAAAGTTCATGTCTAAAATAGATTTTGAAACATGCACGGTAACATTTTGTATAACTGAAAAAGAATTTACATTACTAATAATTAAAATGAAAAAATTATACAGTACCTGCTCGAGTAGAAGCAGTGGTTCCCATAAACATTAGAGTTAATGAGGATAGTAGAGTCCTCAATAAGGAAATAAATAATGGAGTTTTCATTGCAAATAGTATAATACGTGCAAATGATGATTGCAAAATACTGGCTATAACAAAAAGTATGGTTATAAATAAACATACACAAAACACAAATTCAGACATAACAAGTGACATTGCTAACAAGAAGTCTGATCAAATTTTTGCTTGGGAGTGCGCATCCAAATCGGATATTAACAAAATGATACAATTAAGGTTCGTAACAGATAGAAATTACAGGGGTATCCAAATAAATAATAGAGAAGTTATTGCAAGATGCAGCGATAATCCATCGTTCACACAGCTGACTTTGGAGAAACTGTCGTCAAAAATGCATAGGTTAAATATAAACGAGCTCGTGTTAAGTAAAAATGATAAAATATTCCAAGCCATAAGAATGGATAAATTTAAAGAGATATTTAATAATTTACAAAGAAAAAATAATGAAAATTTAAAAATTTTAATATACAATGAATTAACAAGAATAATAGATAAAAATACAAAATAAATTAATTGAGGAATACCACAATTCCTAATTTACAATTTACCACTAATTTAAAAATGAAACAAAAATACATTTGGAAAAACATGAACAAAATGATAAAGAAACATATATTGAATTGCGAACAATGCAAAATAAACAAACAAACCAGACATACAAAAGAGGAATTAACTTTGACAAACACACCGGTGTCACAGACCACATTATCACTTTGAATATTTTTACTTGTTATTCTGTTTTATTAAAAAATACATATGTTCTGATCTTTTGTTGTCTGAAGAAAATATTTTTTTCGGCATTATCTCATACGTTTTTTCACAAATAAATCGTTTCGAATTGAATCCTAAGTTTTTCAATAATTTAACTGTTTTCATCCAAGCCAATTGCATCTTGACAATTTTTCAGAAGTGGGATGGAACTGTCGCGCTGTACAGTCACCAAGTTAAAAGAGAAACTCCGCGATTTGAATTTGAAAACATCGGGATCAAAGGCAGAGTTAATAGCGCGGTTGCACGAAAGTGGTGTCACGGAAATTACCAACGGGTCCGGTAATTCAGTACACAGTAGGGATTCATCCGTGGAAGGTTCACCAGAGGTTTCAAATGAGTCAAAGGAGGAATCTGCAATGAATAAGTTACGGGATGACGTTAGCGTGCTCCGGCGTTCAATGGAGACGCTGTCCCAACAGCTTAATTCTGTCCTCAGCGTGACTCAAGCGAGAAGTCAGGAAAATCTTCCGAGTGTTCCAGAAGGCTCCTACACAACAGATTTGTTGTATTTTTCACCGAGTGCTGCTCAACACAATCCAACACGCACGCAAAATCGTTGTGCATCGTCGTCAAGTGCACAGCCACATGGTACACAAATTCGCACACAAGCACAATCATTCGATTCGAATCCTAATGCAACGTTTTCTTCATCGATTATACACACCCAAACGCAACCATTCGTTACAGTTGCGTGTACGCCGTTTTCTTCTTGCACAACGTACACACAAACACAACCGCTGGTTTCGGTTGTGAACGCTTCGCTCTCATCATGTGACACTAACACACAGCCATCTTTGGGTTATTTTTCGCCACATTATATTTTTACTGGACAAACACAAACACAGACATCCGCATCGGCTGTTAACGCACCGCTCTCCGGGCACGTACCAAATACGCAAATTCAAAAATCGGCTCCTTTTGCACTTTCGTCTGGTTTACGCTCACAAACACAGCTATATGCTCAACAAAATGGTGTTAACTTTAACATACCGTCAAATATAGCAACATCTGCTGCGCCTGGTTTCAACAGTGCGTGTCAAACAACATTCGCCACAAACCATACACGACAGGATGCGAACGTGTATCACACTGCCACGTCACAGCAACATGATGCTCATACATATTGTGCTGCTATACAGCAACCGTATGTTGCGTCAACGACACAGCTTCAGGATTCGACAATTTGTACAGAGCGTCATACAACAAATCCATTTTTAAACGTGAAAGACATTATTGCATTGCTTTCAGAGTTTAATCCTTCGTCGAGCACTTCATTGAACCCTCAGAAATTTGTAAACAGAGTTGCGTTGCTGAAAAATGCATACAGCTGGGATGACCAGTCGCTAATTTTCGGAGTTCAACCAAAGATGCAGGGTGCAGCGAAATTCTGGGTAGACTCACAAACGGAAGTTTTCTTTTCTTGGCCGCAGTTCGCAGCAAAAGTGTTGCAAGATTTTCCAAACGTAGAAAATGTCGCTGATATTCATATAGCGATGTCACGTTCAAAAAGGAATAATAACGAGCATCCACAAGAATATTTTTATAGAATGCTTGCCCAGGGAAGGAAAGGGGGCCTCCCAGATCCAGCGATTGCACGTCATATCATAAATGGTGTTAACGAGGCGGACTTAAAAAAAAAATTTCTAATGATTATGCAACGTGCAACGAGCTGCTACGCGACATTATAGCTTTCTGTGCGCATAATGAAATTAAAACACCAACATTTATGAAATCAAATTAAATCAAAATACAACCATTTTCGAATACGAAACCACAATCACAAACAAGCATAAGCACGAAAGAGGCTAACAACATTAAATGTTTCAATTGCCATAAACTTGGGCATTATTCCATTAAATGCCAAGAGCCCCAACGCAAGAATAGGTGTCAAATTTGCCACCGCAAAAACCACCAAACATCTGACTGTCCAGAAAAGCAAAATAAATACAGCATAAAGAAGATCGATGCTGACGTTTTATCCATTGGTAAAGGAGCCGACCTCATTAAAATTATTAAAGTAAATAATGAAACTACTTATGCATTTATTGATCCGGGTAGCAGCCGAACGCTGGTGCGAAAAGCATTTGCTGACATCGTTGGAGGGGCGGTAAGCTGCTCAACAACCCTAAATGGGTTTGCTGGTGGTAAATATACGTGTACCAAGAAACTCAACGCTACACTCGAGATTGATGGTAAAGTTTTGCACACTGAAATGCTAATCGTCGATGACAACCTTTTATCCAATAACGTTCTTCTGGGTAAGGATGCTTTTTGTCGGGAAGGTGTTCGATTAATCATCGAAGGTGATGACTGTTGGTTGGAGGACGTCGCCAACTTAACTAACAACTCTGAGTTGAACCAACAAGAACTGGAACAACTTCGTCACATCCTTTCTAAGCACCGTTCTAGTTTTGCGGATAAGATATCAGAGCTGGGAAGATGCACTGTAAAAAAAATGGAAATAAAAGTAAATTCAGATGTTCCGGTCAATATTAAGCCATACCGTTTGCCTTTCGCCAAACGACCTATTGTCACCCAACTTATTAATGAGCTATTAATCAACGATATCGTTCGTCCTTCTGACTCTTCATATGCATCGCCAGTAGTGTTGGTAGACAAAAAGAATGGAGAACACCGACTCTGTGTGGATTATCGATTTCTGAATTCTATTACCGTCAAGACGCCGTTTCCAATGCCAAATTTAGAGGAACAATTTGCGCAACTTTCTGGTAATAATTTCTTTTCATCATTAGATCTACGCATGGGCTACCATCAAATTGAAATTGAAGAGTCGTCAAAAAAATACACTGGTTTTGTGACCACGCAAGGGCACTACGAGTACAACAGAATGCCTTTCGGTCTGGTCAATGCCCCTGCTGTATTCCAGAGTGTAATGAACACAATTATAACAAAGATGGACTATGGCGAAATGCTGGCATACCTCGATGACGTCATTATTCCCAGTCAAACTGTAAAAGAAGGACTACGCCGCCTCGAAAAATTTCTCATTCTACTAAATCAATTTGGACTAACGCTACGCCTAGATAAGTGCACTTTCCTTTCCACCGAAATTTCGCATTTGGGTCACATTGTTAATAAAGATGGTATCACCCCTGGAAGCGAAAAGGTTAGTGCCATTCGAAACTTTAAAACACCAGCTAATATAACTGAAGTTCGCCGTTTTCTTGGACTGACTGGATTTTTCCGAAAATTCGTCGAAAATTATTCGATATTATCAAAGCCCCTAACAAACATACTTCGGAAAAGTGAGGATAAAACGTTTGTGTGGGGTGAAAGCCAACAAAAATCGTTTAACGACCTCATTAATAGTTTATGTAACAAGCCTGTGCTAGCATTATACGACTTTAATGCATGTCATGAAGTACACACGGACGCCAGCGCGGTCGGGTTAGCTGGAGTATTGCTGCAATCAACCAACGGGAAGAATTGGAACCCAGTGTTTTATTACAGTCGCCACTGCACAGAATCTGAAGCAAAATACCACAGCTACGAGTTGGAAATCCTCGCAGTCGTCGAATCTTTGGATCGCTTCCGCGTGTATGTTCTGGGAAAACCATTTAAATTGGTAACAGATTGTTCTGCTATAGCAAAAGTAAAAGTCAACAAGGAATTAATACCAAAAATAGCTCGTTGGTGGATTAAAATTTCAGACTACGACTGCGAATTTGTCCATCGCCAAGGTTCACGCATGTCTCACGTTGACGCTTTGAGTCGCGCGCCTGATTTGCCACCCAAACCCGTCGACCCGTGTGGATTCGTTTTGAAGGTGACAGTAGCCGAAAATGACTGGCTTCTCACCATGCAACTGCAAGATCCTGGACTGCTAAATATTATCGCCATCTTAAAAGGAGAAGTCAAATCTAACCAAGAAAAACAAATAAAACGTGAGTATTGTCTGAAAAATCACCGGTTATATCGTGTAGAAGATGGGTGTCTACGTTTTGTTGTGCCGAAGTCAGTCCGTTGGCGAATCGTCAAGCTGTGTCATGACGATGTTGGGTATTTTGAGTTAGAGAAGACTATCCAACGAATAAAAGAAAATTTTTGGTTCCAAAAGATACGCAAATACACTAAAGAGTACCTTGCTGCATGTGTCCAATGTTGCTATAATAAGTCCAAGAGTGGGAACCCAGAAGGGCGGATGTATTTTAGTGACCCCGAACCAATACCGTTTCGCCATATTCATATCGACCACCTAGGACCTTTCATCAAGAGCAACCGTGGGAACATCTACGTTTTAGCTATTTCCGACGCATTTAGTAAATTCCTAATAGTCAAGCCCGTTCGCAATACTAAAACACAGCCGGTCATCAACATCCTAAATGAGATGACAAGTTATTTTGGACTACCAAAAATAATCGTTTCCGACAGAGGCACCGCCTATACCTCTAAAATCTTTGAAGACTACTGTGAGCATAACCACATCCAACACGTTAAGACCGCTATTCGTACGCCCCGAGCGAATGGTCAGGTTGAGCGAGCCAACCAGATCATCCTAACATTTATTCGAACTACCACAGAAAATCCAAAAAACTGGGACCTAAAACTCCGAGATCTACAATGGATTGTCAACTCCCAAAAAAAACTCTACATCTGGATTCAGTCCCAACGAACTGGTTTTCGATTTTAAACTGATCGAAGTGGTTCATAACCATCTTATTGCTGCCCTACACGATGACGCTTCGAAAGACATCACTGACTTCAATATCACCGAGAAACGTGAGCAAGCCATCCAAAACATAGCTGCTGAACGAAAAAAATCGAAGAAGCGTTTCGACAAGAAACACTCTGAACCAACCATCTATAGCGAGGGGGATCTGATCGTTTTGGAAAACGAAGCTTCAGCGACCGGCGAATCAAGAAAACTCGAGCCGAAATATCGCGGGCCGTATATTGTCGCCCGGGCCCTTGGCAACGATCGATACCTGATTGAAGATGCGCCTGGAATGCAGATCTCGTCTTGAAAATTCTGCTCCATCTATGCAGCACACAAAATGAAACCCTGGTGCGTGAGTGCCCCAGATCTGGATCACTATTCTGATGAAGACTCTGACGGAATCGAGGACGATTCACAATCAGAATTGGCCGAATTGTCACAGACCACATTATCACTTTGAATATTTTTACTTGTTATTCTGTTTTATTAAAAAATACATATGTTCTGATCTTTTGTTGTCTGAAGAAAATATTTTTTTCGGCATTATCTCATACGTTTTTTCACAAATAAATCGTTTCGAATTGAATCCTAAGTTTTTCAATAATTTAACTGTTTTCATCCAAGCCAATTGCATCTTGACACCGGGAACAAGTTTCGAAATAATATCGATTGATAATGTAGGGCCTTTGCGATTATCCAATAATTACCGCTACATATTAACCATGCAATGTGAGTTAACGAAGTATACCATTGCTTGTCCAATGGAAACCAAAGACGCAAAAAATGTAGCTAAATCATTGATAGAAAATGTAATTTTGACCTATGCTCATTTTAAGGTTCTTAAATCAGATAGGGGTACTGAATTTACCAATGAGTTGATGTCGGAAATTTGCAAACAACTTAACATTAAACAGATATTCAGCACGCCTTATCATCATGAGAACTTAGGTTCTATAGAAAGAAACCACAGAGTATTGAACGTATTTTTATTGAATTTTTCAAGGATGATGAATGGGACCATTGGATCCCATACTTCACATTTTCTTACAATACAGTTCTTACAATTGACACTAATTACACTCCTTTTGAACTTATATTTAGCAAATTGGAAAACCTACCAAATGATAAAATAGAAAATTCAACATGTTACAACACAGACAATTATGCGAAGAGTAAGATTAAAATGCTCATTGGGAAAACGAAAGAATTGATAAATATAGCAAAGATTAAAAGAGTGAAAAATGATGCCATTTCAGCACCATTAAATATAAAATTGGTGACAAAGTAATGATTAGAAGAATGAATAGAAAGAAAAGCTAACCATGGCTTTTATATCATGATCCATATATAATAATTGATACATATGGAGTAAATTCTAAAGTTAAATTAGATGGTAAAATCAAAGAATACCATAACAATTTACTAAAAAAATGGATATAATTCAAAATTTTCAAATAAAGTAAAAATTTATTAATTAAAACAATTGCATTGTATAAATTTTATACACAAATTGTATTTGTATAATTTTAAGTAACAAATATCATTAATCTATTTTGTAACAATTTTTGGAATAAAATATAATCTATTATAGTTAATAAAAATAATTGAAATGTATATAACATTTCAAAAACAATGTATTAAATTTTAAAAATTATTTTTTATTTCTTTTCTAAAATAATTTTGATCTTAAGGATGGGGGTGTAGTTAGCACCGAGTTAAGCAACCAACTGTACACAAACTTATTGATTGCACTGTAACTATGTTTATTGTTATTCACCACGCACAATGACCCATGGTTATATATTTATTTTACATTACGCACTTTCGCACTAAGTTAATGTTCTGTTTCTTTCACTCGCGCACTTTTATTGTCATTATATTAGTTATATTTATTTGCATTACGCACTTACTCATTAAGTTAATATTTACTTTTCACTCATGCACTTTTAAGTTATTACATTATTGAACACTATGTATTAATATTATGCACATTTTTGTATATGATTTAGAAACTTAAAAATACCGTTATTTAGCTTTATAAACACCGACGTTTCGAAATAAAGATCATTAATTTAACAAGCTTCAATCAGCTGACTTAATTTTTTAAAAGCCTGAGTGCATTTTTATGCTGGCTGCAAATTTAAAATTAAAACAAGTAATTAGAGTCAGTGGCGTTTTTAAGCGCCGGCAACTTTTATTTTTAGACTGAACTAACGCTCAGGGGATGCCCCTTATAAATGTGTAAGCATTGTGTTGATTCGGAAGATGGGTGATAGTTAGTTGGAGGGTGGATAGATGGAGTAGTGTCGGTGAAGATTTGTTTTAAATTTGCACAGCTCAAAACTGCCGGGAAACACGCTCGCAGGGAGACTATTCCACAACTTAACCGTGCGACCAAAGAAGGAACTATCACGGTAATGCGAGGTTCTATTGAGCATCGATGCAATGGTAAAGAGGTGGGCTTGAATAACTGCCCGAGTGGACCTGGAAAACACACGATCTGGTGGCGTCAGGCCATGTATCTCCCTTGAACACTTCCCATGGTAATACCTATACAGAAGACTTAGGCAACCTACATTACGTCGATGCTCAAGAGAGTTGAGTGAGGATGAAATACGTTCATCCCCTATCAAATATATCGCACGACGTTGAATTCGGTCCAGAAGCTCCAAATAAGATCTTGAAACCCCTGCCCAAATGTGTGAATTGTACTCCATTTTCGGCCTAAGACATGAGGTGTAGATCATGCGAAGATCAGCTGAAGTGAAATATTTTTTGCACCGTTTTAGAAAACCTAGGCACTTGCCCGCTTCTTTCGACACATCGAAAATATGATCATTCCAACGAAGATCAGATTGGATCGATATGCCCAGAACGTCAAGAGCGGCTGATTTCACAAGATCCACACCATTCATAATGAGAGCAGCTAAGGGGCAATTCACACGCTTGTGGGTTAACAGACAACACTGGGTCTTGCATTGAGCTCTACTCTATTAGCAAGACCCCACTCGGAGATTTTTTGTAGATCATTAAGGAGTGTGTCATTCATATTTTGACTTTTTCTCTCAATCTCCATAGAGCTTGGGCGTTTTTTGAATGAATATGAATGGCAAATGCTGCTGTTGTCCGCAAACGAATGTATTGGGTTATGCGTCAACGACAGAAGGTCGTTGATAAAAACCAGAAACAAGGTGGGCGATAGAACTTAACCCTGCGGTACTCCTGCGTTGATGGCGTGCTTTTCGGACGAAATACCGTCAACTACGACTCGAATCATTCTGTCCTTGAAAAAACACGTGATCCATCGAGCAAAATTACCACCAAATCCATATGCAGCAAGTTTTGACACGAGTGCTTTATGCCACACTCGATCGAACGCTTTTGAAATATCCAGAGCAAAAACCCTGCTCTCGCCGAAAAAGTGAACGCATTTATTCCATTCTTCGGTTAAGAACGCCATAAGATCACCAGTAGAGCGAGCCCTACGAAAACCATATTGACGGTCACTGAGCAGTTGATTGTGCTCCAGATAGTTCATAAAGTTGAAGTTTATTACGCTCTCCATAACTTTGGAAAGCGTAGAGCATATCGCAATGGGTCGGTAGTTTGCAGGGTTCGTGGCATCACCCTTTATAGGTACCGGCTGGACATTTGCCACCTTCCAACAAGATGGAAATAATCCTGTTCTGAAGGAGATGTTGAAAAGGTTGCGCAAAGGCCGAGCCAGCGAAGAAGCACACATTTTAAGCACAATTGGCGGTATGCCATCAGGACCAGAGGCTTTGCTTACGTTGAGATTTGTAAGGACCCTTTTAACTGCTCTCGATCAAAAGTATATCTCCTGCATTGCAGAAGATCCACCCTCAACAAAGGGCAGTGGCTGATTGTTGTCCGGGAGAGTGGAATTTTGTGCAAACAATCTAGCCAAGTGGTTCGCTTTATCAGCCGAGTCAGTGAAGATTTGGTCATCTTTTAAAAGAGCTGAAATCGATGACGATGTCTGGTTCTTAACTCTTTTACCAAATGACCAAAAATTTTTGCTCCCTTTGGGGCAGATAAGAACCTGTTCTCGAATGCGAGCTTCGTGCAGAAACTTTTCGCATTTTAAAATTGCATTACAGCGATTCTTTGCCTCGATGCGAAGTCTTTTAGTATCAGTATTCTTGTTAGAACGCCAATTCTGAAAGGCTTCCTCTTTGGACCGGACTGCAATCCTGCAAGTCTCATTAAACCATGAATGGTCTTTTGGTTTAATGCTTCTCATCTTATTGGGAATGAAAGACCGCATACCCAATAAAATAATTTCTTGTATCATGACAGCCGCGGCATTCACATTTCTATCAGCGAAACATATTTTCCAATTGAAGCTGCTATAAAAATTATTTAACGCAGTCCAATTTGCCCTTCCATAAAACCATGCAGTCCTCTTCGGGGCTTTAGGCGTAGAGATGCAGGGGTTAGAATATGGAAAAACAGCGGAGATGGTACAATGGTCCGAGTTACCAAGAGGTGCGTTGACACTCACATCATATTTTTCATGATGTGAAGTCAGAAAAAGGTCAAGGGTATTATGGCTATGCATATCACTTTGAGGAAAAAAAGTGGGTTCCATCACTAGTTGAATCAATTGGTTCGATTCAGCAAATAGCTCAACATATTGCCCAACAAGTTTCAATGGGCCCAAGTGACGTAACCAAGCCGGGTTGTGGACATTGAAATCGCCTGCTACAACGATCTCACTGTCAGGAAACAACCCCAAAATATGCGTAATCGAATCAGAGAGAGAGAGAGAGAGAGAGAGTCCAGTTTGTTAAAAGTGGGCTCCCTCCCTAGATTCGGGCTTCTATAAATAAAATAAAAATGCAGCAAGTGAGAGCGAAGCCTGAACCTAACCCACATTGAGCTAAACTCTGGATCGGTCACGTTTAGACTCCTCTCACACTGGTACGCTACATCCGTTCTTACAAGAAGGGCAATGCCCCTATGGAAAGAAAACAATTGCAGTAAGCGATACCCAGGTATGTGAAAATCCAGTGGATCTGCATCCTCGGCCACCTGGGTCTCACTCAGTGCCATTATTTGAGGCCTATGTAGAGTACAATGTACATAGACCGAGAAAAAATTCGCCCTCAGTCCACGAATATTGCAGAAATCTGTGCGAAAATGACCCGACATTTCCGCACCATGCAAAAATCAAACAAATAAGGGCATACAAGGTAATTAGTTACGGCTGCAAGAGAGCTGCACAACATGAGCAATATAAAAAGTACTGAAGCAAGTGTTATGCCTTTATTTCAGCACAATTCAGCCTACTGTGCAACCCTTCTTACAAACGCAACTAATGTGAAAGGATGGGGGAGTTGACGGAACCGAAAAAAACTTACACCGCGAGGAGCATAAAAAAGCCCCTCACATGGTCAGACAAAAAAACACCAATGTTGTAAACGGTGTCAATGCTGCTACTGGCAGCTGGCTCTCTGCAAAACAGGTTTTGCTGTTGTGTTGTTGATTGGAGCTGCTGAGTTATTGATGCTTTAAGTTATTGTTGTTGTTTATATAATTATTTCTTTTTGCACTCTTATGTTTCTTTGTTTGTTTAGCAAGTTTTAATTTTATTTAAATTGGTTTAAAGTAAAAAAGATAACATTTAATTTGTACGCGGTGTATATTTAGACACGAAACACACGACAAAACATTTAAGCCACGGGAAAAACAACTAGCTTTAATAAAATTAAATTTATGACGGGGACGGACGGACGAACGTCTACGCCCAACGAGATCACGAACGCAACTTACTAGGCAGGTCCTTTATAAAAACAAACAAAACACATCACAAAATTCAATATATATAATTTTGTGAAAACATACTTTCAGCTAGTCGTAGTACCGTATTCTGGAGTTAAACACAATTATTTTTTAAAGCACATCGTAGTGCTTAGCGCATTGCTAATTTCATTTAAAATTGGTATTTTTCTTAAAATAAAGAATTAACATTAAGTCTAAGTGAATATTAAATGACCTTTTTTATTTCATTAAGTAAGCGAGAGCTATTAAAACTTTTGTGTTATTTGAAAGTTACAAGTACTTTAAAAACTGACTCAACAACACCATTAGTTTGGGGCGACGAAAGAGCCGAAGTGTTCGAGACGTTCAAGGAGAGCTTAGCGAATTCGACCATGCTTTTCTACCCTTCACCTTTAGCGAAGTTGTCCCTGCATGTTGATGAGTCAGAAGTTGCTATAGGTGCAGTGCTACACCATCAGGTCAACGGAAACCTTCAACCATTAGGTTTTTATTCCAAGAAGTTAACGAAGACACAGCGGAAGTACAGCACATACGATAGAGAACTTTTAGCCATAGACAAGTCAGTACGTTTTTTCAAGTTTATGGTAGAAGGGAGAGTTTTACTATTTTAACGAATCACAAGCCTTTAACCTTCGCTTTAAGCATAATCTTGACAAGGCATCGCCTAGGTAGGCTCACCACTTAGACTACGTCGGACAGTTCTCGACGGATATTGTGAACATAAGGGCGTATTTTTTCGAATTTAATATTCTAAGAGGTTTCAGAAGTTGCAAAGGGTGGTCAAGATCTGTCAAAAAAGTTTTAAAAAAAATAAGGATCTCTTCCTCTCCCGCAAGGACAGAGTAGTTTTTTGAGAAAAACAGTAAAAATCACGATCTCAAAATGCTTTTATTTTTGTAAGAAGAACTACATACGCCTTAAAGCAAAAGTAAATACAAACTTAAAATAACAATATTTTGGCAAACACGATTTCACTCTGGGTTTTTACCTACAGTGTCCTTTGCGAAGGATATTCGAATCTAAAGGAACACTCGAGATAGCACAGAACTTTTAAGTGTCATCTGATTGTCTTAATTTCGGTGATGTTGATTACAGTGTTAACGTTTCCCTTAAATTTGCGGAATTTATAAATTGTATATCTTTTGCATTTACATTTTCCTGTTTTGGAGAAATGCATACTTGAATGCAATTTTTCAACTTTTTCAAAAAAATTAATATAAGGTTTTATATCTCGAACACCGGAATTGGTACGAAAGTTATTTTTCTTATTTTGGATTCTGCAAATAGTTTTGAACTAAACCCTGTCTAAAAATGTCTATTTTAAAACAGCAGGGAAAGGCCACGATTTTTTCTTTCTATTTTGATATTTTAAAAAAAGTTGCTTCGAGCATGAAATGTAACAATTTTGTTCAAATCTCCTTTATGGTTATTATTTGATTAAAACACTTCTGAACAACAATTGTTTAGTCAATTGAGACCGAAAGATATTTCTAAGGAGCAGTTAATCGACGCTAAAACGAAGTTATTAATTGAATTGCCTTCAAACTATTCGCTGGTATTGCAGAAGCTCACGATTCCAGATGCCGCGATTCATATCTACGGTGACACATCAACAAGAACAATACGACCACTGGTGCAAGAGAAATTAAAAAATGCGATATTGGAAAAAATGTATGGAAAAAAATAAAAAAAATCGATATTCGTGTGTTCTCGGAATCGGACGCTTTTATCGTGAGCTCCCCAAGTTGCTAGAAATATCGTGTTTAATAACTTCCAAGCATAAAATAAACTATGTTGACCGAACGCTCATAAACGTGTTAAGTTTTTTGCCAATAAATATTAAAAAATTGCCACTGAGAACTTAAAATGTTCTTAATTTTATTTCACCATCATATTATATGTTCACTCATTATATACATATTAATAAATAAAACAAATGAACTCACAAAATATTATCGGGCTGACTTCGTTGAGTTAAATTAAATTAACAATTGGTTGAAAAATTTTGTGATTAAAAGACTACTACACACAAACATAATAAATAATTAAGATTACAAAAATAATCCTACAATTGATTTTGGGAAAACTATTTTATAATAAGTAAAAAACTTTGTATGGCTCCATTTAAAATAAATTAAAACAAACGAACTCAAACAATAACATCGATCCGATTAAAAAACAAGAGTAAATAAGAAAAATCAAAATTAAAAACAACCAGTAGCTTAAAGAAAAAACACTCAATCATCGCTTAATCTGTGTGCTGCGTCACCCCCACTTTCTCTACAGTTGTCGTCATCTGAGGCATTGCAGTTGCCTGCTGTTATTTCCGTTTGCTGTTTTACTCTTTGCTTTGTGCGTTTGACTCCCCGCCTGCACCACTGAGACCTGTAACTTGCTGTTGATTTCTTACCTCTTCGCTCCTACTCAAATTTTTTGGCTTTGCTCCACACCTCTTGATGACGACGCCACGTTTGACTCGCCAGCAAATTCTGAATACAAACCGCATGAACAACAATAGCGTTAGAACACCTAAGCCAGCATGTGCTGATCCAATTTCTCAGTCTCTGCGCGCTCTGCTCCAAGAAATGAAAGAGCGTCTAAGTAACAACATGAAAACTGAGATTAAACAATTAGAGGATCATCTTTTGCAGCATTACGACAACTCATACAGCCGTCTCTCTGCAGATGGTGCACACTTAGAAAAAAGTTTGAGGTCGAAAATCGAGACTGAGGAGAGTGCAATAAAATTTAATGTATGCTATTTTGACGAAAAAATCCTCTCGCTGGAGAACCAACTACGCGTCTTGTCCTCTCGGTGCGAAGAGATTGAAAAATTAAAAACTGAGTTGCTAATAAATAACAACAAAAACAGCGCCATTAATTCTGTACCTGTATTCTGTCAGATGTTATCTTGTTTGGAGTGCCATACTACAAGGAGGAAAATTTAAAGAGTGTTTTCAATTAAATCTGCCTCTACATTGAGCTTCAGTCACCCCAAATCAAAGATATATTTCGAGTCAAGCCAAGCCCCAAAAATCCAAACTCTCTAATTATTATTAAATTCTTTTCTCCGTACGATCGCAGCCGCGTTCTGAAAGCTTTTGGAGATTTTCGGAGGCGATATAAATCAGCTGTAAATCTAAGAGCTGCGGGTTTTGATACTGACAACAATATCTATTTACATGAAAGTTTGGATTCGGAGAGTCGTAAGATACTTCAAGCTGCGATTGTCTGTAAACGCCAAAAGAGCATTTACAATGCCTTCACGTATCGTGGTTCAATTTAATCAAAATGGAAAAAAATGCAGATCGGATTCGTATCAACAGTGTGGATGATCTGCACAAAACTATTGATGGGTTTTCAAATGATGCCGCTTCTGTTATTTAAGTTTTTATTGCTTTTATTTATTATTAACAAATTCATTTTTGTAATTCTTTTCTCTTTTTTAACTATTCTGCTTATCGGTACTCTTTATCACGTTGCCTTAAATTAACTCTCCTTGTTTTTCGCTCCCATGTTAGGCTCTAATCATTCGTCTGTTGGCGCTAATGTAAACCATAAGGTTTTAATACAGGTGTTATGCACACAATATACTGGCCTTAATGTAGTTCATTGCCCGGAGCTTGAATTAAATATGTTTTTGAAGACTCAACAGTTGACAGTACATACGTTTCTGAAATTTGGCTGAGTGACTGTATAAATGATTCCATCTGTGATATAAATAATTATAAGTTGTTCAGAAATGATAGATATGAAAAAAGGGAGGAGGAGTTGCTGTTTACTGTAAAAATAATCTGACAGCCAAAATAATAAGTAAATCAAGTGGACATGGATTGAGTTCCTAAATTTAAGTATATCTGACAATAACACCAAAATTTTGTTATCATGTGTGTATAACCCCAATGAATGTCATCCTGTGGATCCTGTGTTTTGTGAACTGACTAAATATATTACCAATCATGAAGTTATCTTATTGTGTGGTGATTTTAATGTTTATCTGTTGTCGAATGATTCAGAAAAACAATCATTATACGATAAAATTTCTACGTTAGGATTATCTGTTGTTAATGAAACTTTGCCTACTCGGTTTTCTAATAACTCCAATCCAAGTCTTCTTGATTATTTTATTGTTTCTGATTCGTCTCTTGTTTCTTTGTTTGATCAGATCTATTTTCTCTCTGATCATGACTTAATTTTTTGTACGTTAAATGTTAATTTGTCTCGAAATGTTTCTTCTAACTCATTTTCATATCGTGATTTCAAACACATTAACTATTCGTCTTTGTTCAATGACATATCCTTGATTTCTTTTAATGAATGTTATCGCTGTAGTACTGTTAATGAGAAACTTAGTGCCTTCTTAACTTCTATTAAATACCTCTTTGAAAAACATGTTCCTCTGCGTACTTATCATGTGAAAAATGTGTCTTGTCCTTGGTTTTCCCAATATGTTCTCAATGCAATCAAAAATAGAAACAAGTTGCATAAATTATGGAGAAGAAACGCATCACCTGCAAACTGGGAGCAGTATAGGTTAGCGAGAAACGAATCTGTTTTAATAACAAAGCAGTCTAAGGCTAGATACTTCTCAGCTAAGCTTAACCTATCCCTACCTTCAAAAACTTTGTGGGCTAATATTAAAAAACAGGGGGTGTGTAATAAGAAAAACTCTGAAAGCGAAATTGACCCTGAAACACAAAATATATTTTTCTTAGACAATTCTTCTCTAATGACTGACAATAATATGCATGTTAGTTGTGATATGTTCAACCAGCAATCTTTTAATTTTGTGCCTGTTAATGAATTTGACGACGGTAAATGTGTGATGCTTTTGAAATCGAATGCGATGGGTGAAGACGAAATTCCTATTAAGTTCATAAAAATCATATCACCTCATATAGTTAACCAGCTTACACACCTTATTAATTTCTGTTTTTCATCCTCATCTTCCCCGGACATGTGGAAAGTTGCTATTGTGTTACCTGTGACAATAAAACCCAATCCTTCAGGGCCTACATTCTCTCACCTTTTGCAAAGATATGTGAAAAGCTAATGGCTCAACAAATAAATAGCTACATTCACGATAAAAGACTCTTATCCCCATTTCAGTCGGGTTTTCGGGAAGGGCATGGGTGTTCCTCAGCTGTAGTAAAGGTGCTGGACGATATAAGGTCAGAATATGATGCTGGTAACATGACATTGCTAGGCTTGCTTGATTTCTCTAAAGCTTTTGATAAAGTAAACCATAAATGTCTGTGTAAAAAACTCAAGCTTTTATTTGGTTTCGGTAAGAGTGCTGTTAACTTATTGTCTAGTTATCTGTCAAATCGGTTGCAAAGAGTTAAAGTTGGGAATAAGTTCTCGCAGTGTAAATCAGTACAAAGTGGTGTTCCACAAGGTTCCATTCTTGGCCCACTATTGTTTTCCATATTTATTAATGACATTTTTTCTGTCTGCAAAAACTCATCCGTTTATATCCTGATGATGTTCAGTTGCATCTTTCTCACCGTATTGGACTACTTGATGATCTTTGTTGCCGAATGAATAAAGATCTAAATAACATCAATGAGTGGGCCTAACGAAATGGTCTTCAATTGAATGCTGCTAAATCGTATGTTCTACCTATATGTAAAAATTTAACGTGTGTTGTTGATATCCTGACTTGTTTATTGGGACAAACAAGCTGACATTAGTGTCAAAAGATCTAAATCTGGGTTTTTATATGAATTCTTCTATGTCGTGTTCTGATCATATTAATAGTGTAGTTAAAAAAGTTTATTATTTCCTGCGTAATTTAAGAATGTCTGCTAGTGTCATTCCTGTCAATATAAGACGTAAGTTGGTAAATCGCAATGCTTATGGGTTGCGTAGGTTTGACCACTTATCTAGTTTCAGAAACGCCATACTTGGGTGTGATTTACCTTCCTACCTTCTTTCCAGAAACTGTATTTATCTGCAAAAGCTGATCTATACAAAAGCTACTTATATGATAAACTTCAATTTAGCTTTTCCAGACAAAGTAATGTTCTTATAGTTCCAAGATATACTTCATTAACCTCCTCGCGCTTGTTTTTCATTAACGCCATCAGACTGTGGAATGCACTGCCACGTGGACTGAGGGAGGTCTCAAGGAGAGGTGTTTTTAGGCAAGCTATTCTTACTTATTTTTCATCCAACTAAGTTTCTTCATTCTTTCTTTTTCTGTCCAAACATCGAAAAATTATTTTCAAATTCACAATCTCTTATTAAATACATTGTTTTTAATTTAATGAACAGTTTTTTGCTATTTAAAAATTGATATTAAACATATATTGTATCATTAGTTTAGTAAAATCAGAAAACAGTTGTTATTGTACTTATATTGAATGTATTTATGTTGTGCTATAAAAGAACTTAGTTCTTATTGCACTAATGCTTTTGTTAATAATAATAAAATAATAAATAATAATAATAATAGCGCACCCTGGGGTCAGCGCGTCACCGAACCTTTACACGCGATGGCCAGAGGCCATCCCAAACCTAGATATGTCAGCAGACACAGTGGTGCTGAATCTGCTGTTGGGTTGGATCGCCAAGTTTGGAGTTTCTCTGAGAATTACGACGGATCAGGGGCGACAGTTCAATTCAGAGCTGTTTCGGCAGCCCAAAACTCTCTTGGGTTTCTAGTACTACCGAACCACTCCATACCACCCACAGTCAAATGGGATGATAGAGAGGTGGCACAGAACCCTGAAGGCGGCCAGTACTTGCCACGATAACGATGATTTGTGCGGATTCCTGCCGTTGGTGCTTCTTGACCTCGTTCAGCAGTAAAAAAAGACATCGAGGCGTCACCAGCCAAACTAATCTACGGAACACCACTCAAACAGAATGGTGAGTTTCTCTTTCCCTCTTAAGAGAAACAAAATGAGACAGAATTCGTGAAGGATTTGAGAAGAATGATGTCCTAAGTCATATCTGCGCAAGCCAGTGACCACGACGTGCCACGAATGTTTCTGCAAAAGGACTTGAAGACCTGCTTTCACGTGTTCGTTTGAGTTGACAAGATCCAGCGGCCTCTCCAATCACGCTACGATGGACCTCAACATCCCATATACGGGAGTGACAGTGGTGAGATATGCTGAGGCAGCATATTCCCACAGTGACTTATACGCTTGGTATTATGCATGCTAAGTTGTCGTGCAGTTGTCATGGGGTCAACAGCCAAATACTTCGCGCTCTGGTTTATGTGAAATAAAAAACAACAATAAAACATTATATTTTTTGTACTTAAGAAAAAAGTAGGATAACATAAAACATTCATTTCTTCTGAGCTTATTGTAACTTAATTGTCTAAACATGCCATGCATTTGCAAACTTAAAATCGAACGCAATCAAGATAAAATAAAGTGAGTTAATTAGTTTAATTTCTTTCACTGAAGCTGTGTAAAAATAAATCAGTACGATGTCAATTTTATGCAAAAATCTAACAAAGACTTTTTTGTAATACCTGTGCTGTGGTGAGACGAGCATCACTACGCTCTCACCACATCCTTCATCATCAACTTTAAATGTAGAATCAACAGCGATGGACATATCTTCTCATTGCAATAATGATAATCTGTCTTCATCTTCACCGTTGCCAGCTGTTCTGAGTCAGCAGCCTAAACGACAATAACAACATCAACTAATAGAAATTAATTCCTCTGATCATAATCAGACGCAGCAACTATCACAACAAAATCAACAACAGCATCAACAACAACAACAACAACAACAACAACAACAACATAAAATGCATAACAACATGAGCCAGCTGGTCATTCCGTGCAACAGCATTCAGGCAGCAAATATTCCGCATTTTCAGTCTTAGCACAACAACAACATCCATGCTAGTGAGCCTGCTATAACTGCAGAACTTGTTTACAAAGAAATTCTATCGTTGAAACAAATGAACGCTAGCGCACTCTCTCTTATTTCCACCTTGCAAGAACAGAAGCAGTTTTTGATGAGAAAAGTTGATAAACTTAAAAAAAAGTCAACTACCTTCAACATAACATTAGAGAAAAATGCGTTGAAGTTGTTGGTGTCCCGAACAACAGCAATGCTCTATATTCTGCAAATGACTTTTTTTACTGAGGGAATGAATTTAAATATGTATGAAAATGAAATTGATTATTGCTACGTTAAAACTGTTACTAAAAATGTTGATACAACTTCTTCGAAACCACCTTTAAACATCTTATGCGTCAAACTTGTGTCTTCTTGTAAAAAAGTTAAATGAAAAGCTATTTGGCGGTGATAGCAGCTGTAAAATATTCATAAATGAGAGTTTGCCTATTAAAAATTTCGTAAAAGCTGCACAGAAATTAAAAAAAGAAAATAATTTAAAATTTGTTTGGGTTAGGAATAATATCCCAAACAACAACATTAACAGCTTTTATATTATTTCTCAAAATATCAGAAGTTTACGAAAAAATGTCAATAATTTACATCTTGATTCTTTTTTAACAAAGCCAGCTCTCATTTTCTTAACGGAAACTTGGATTTATGATATTGAAAAGTCACTTTTTGACGTATCGGGCTACAAATTTTTCGCTAATTGTAATAATCAATATGCGGCTGGTGGCATGTTAAACGAATTGTTTAAGTTGTGAATTCTCAAGTTTTAATCTCAGAAGTTTTGACGTAATCAAAGTTAATTGTGTTATTGATAGCCAGATTTTTACATTCATTTGCAAATATAAATTTCATGAAATCTCATCCCTAGAAGATTTTTTAAGTGAAGTAAACCATCTAGGTTAATTAAAAACGGAAAAATCTGAAAATGTTATTTTATAAGGTGACAGTAGAGTAGCTATTGGGATTCTAATCTAAAAACGCCTGTATTTCCTTATGGGCCTAAAAATTCAAAAAATTGTGGCAAGCTGCGCAGTCGGCGTCGCGGACGATCGGTCAACTTGGCCGATAGTAGGGTGGCTGAAGCGTGCTGTTGTTATTATAAATTGGCGATAAGCAAGCATGCGAGACGGAAAGATGACCAGATGGACGGACGGACGGAAAGCTAGATGGCTAGATTATAAATAAAAAATTCAAGTTTAAGGTGATAAGCCCAAGCTTCATAGTAATCATAATAAAAGGACCCGAAACCGCAAGTTCAAGATAAGGGAGCATTGTGAATGTTAAGCATTTTAATAATTTTAATATGAGTTGGTTGACTAATGAAAAGACAAAATATGAAAGAAGCAAAGGCGGCTGCGACGGTGGTTGGGGTTAATGATAAATTAAGCTAGCTAGCTAACCATGACCACAGTCAATTATGCAGATATAAATTAAACAAAACGAGTTGATTTATATATGAATCTTTATTGTTATATTATTGATTTATTATATATAAATTTTGATAATTACTTGCATAAAAAGTAATTTATTTAACCACTCATCTTCGAGTATAATTTTGCTCTATCTTCTCCTTCTAGTTTTTGCATCTTTTTACTTTTTCACCAATCTTATTTTTAGCGTCTTTTTGCTCCTTTGCCCATTTTGCTAATTTTTGATCATCCTTCTTCTTCTAACACTTCTCCTCTAAGTGTGAGTTGCTACGGCAGTAGTTGCAATAAATTAATTCACGATACCCTCTCAATCTATTCATTTTATTTTATTTTGTTGATGGCTTTATTCAAAATACCTTCTACAATAAAGATGAGATGATGACTGGTTACCTTTTTATAATTCACATACATTTAAATAATTCTTCTGATTTCGCTGGTTAGAGGTGAGTATTCAATTAAACGATCATGGATTACTAGAGAATAGGCTGATGTTTTATCTGGAATTGGTTTGTTTGCTTCGGTATCAAATTCAATTCGTATATCAATAGGTCCAGTTTTAAATGCGTCATTTTGATGTGTTACATTAACAATAATTGGCGGACCAATAGCCTTGAATCCAACGACATCTAGCAATGGTTGAGGTTCTCGCATATAATAACTTTGTTGAAATTTTACACACATATCATATTGAACAGCATACTGACCCATTTCAAAGAGACTATTCAAATCATCATAAGGATATGAATCAGAGTTTAGATATACTTTTAAATAAGCGATATTGCAATGATCGAATGCATTTCCTTCCTCTTTACCTTTTTTGTTTGTAGACCGATGATTAGAAATCTAGGTTTTTCATTTTGCGGAGGTAGTTTTACATTCCATAAAACCTTTGTACTTTTTGGAAGCATTGGATTTACATGACAGTTCCAACTTCGAAATGGCATTAAAATAGGGTTTTTGTGGTTTATTATCTTGTGCATTTCCAATTTTGCAAAGTCCGATAATTGTATGTGGGGCATCCAATATTGGAAATTTTAATTGATCTGCGGCATTTGAAGGATGAAATGATCTCTCATTAGATGAAGAACGTTCAAGGACAAGCTCTTGCTTCGAGTTTAATATTATTTTAGTATAATCTTCCGCAAAACCCATCAACATTTTCAGAGGTCTACAGCAACTAGGGATGCCAGGTTTTTTTTTTAAAAAAATCGGGATTTTACAAAAAATAAATCGGGACATAAGAAAAAAAAATCGGGAAAAAGATATATGCATGTCGCTCGTTTTTTTCAATAACGTCACAACTCAAAAAATGCAATATCTTAGTTAAGTACATAGAAATACTTGTCTTATATCAATTTCAATTGTGTGAACGATAACGATATCTTATTTACTCTTCGCGATAGAGGAAAATGTGTCGCTCAATAGTTCAGTACCCCAGCAAAATTTTTGATGCAAATGTGACATGCATTCTTACGGACACTGCTTCCAGACTTTGCTTCTTTTTAGCTTTATAAAGAAGTTCTTTCAAGTGGCATTTTTATAAAATCCTTTTGGAAGATATTCAAATGGCATTTAACTTCAATTAAAGTAAAAAAATTATATATAATTATAATATATGTTTTATATATTTTCTGTAGAAGTTTTAAACCCCAAGAAAACCCAAGAACTTACTACTTACAACACCAAAATGCTTTGAAAATGGAAAAAAGGATATTTTACGTGTAATTTGCTTAAACCCCCACAAAACCCAAACACTTTTCATTTCCAACACCAAAATCAGTAGTCTAGAATGTCGAGAAAAGGGATATTTTCCCAGGGATTTTTTAACCCCCAAACCACAAAAACCATTCCAGTCCATTTAATGCCTTCTTAAAGTTCACCTGAAAAACACCTACTAGAATCCTTTGATTGAAGGGCTGAACGAAATCTTCCATTGAAAAAGTCCTAGAAGCACTTCTAGAGAAGACTTAGGAAAGCATTCCTCCCAATGACATGCATATGTTAAAGAATACCTTCTTGGTATGCAAGTGGAAGGGATGGAACTCAAGGATGGACTTTCCCTTCCTCTTTAGCTTCTTTTGGAAGCTTTTTTTTTATGGGACGCTGAGAATAAAAAAAACTTAAAATACGCTTACTGAAAATCGATTTCTTTGAGTAAACTTCTTTGTACTAAAAGAGCGATATATGCACAGTAAAAAATATGAGGATATATTTTATACTATTTAGTATACATATAAATCCAAACCAAAAATGTTTTAAAAGTTATACCATCGAATTTTATAACCAACATTTATACATAGTTGTGATACATTTTATCGGAAAAGTGAATAAAATGTATTTACACCACGTTGGTATACATTTTTATAAAAAAAGTATGAAATTTTATTAAACCACATTTTATTAAACCATTAGCAATATTGTATAAAAAGTATATGGCAAAGGGCATAAATTTTATACGAAAAGATTATTTAGTATTTTGATTCAAAAAGAAAAACTTCAAATTTTTAAAAAAAATATAAAAATAATTTTGTGTTTAAAAATAAATATAAAACTTTATATTATGTTATGATTTTATGTTTATATGTGTTTTTTTTTTACATTTTTCATATATAAGTATTTTTCACAAATGGACAACAAATTAAATGGATTTATTTTACAAGTATCTTGAGTTATTTTTACGAGACGTTACAATTTCATATGTTTTTAATGATTTAACAGTTTTTAATTGAATCGAACATTTTTCTTTAGTTTTTGTAACATTAAATAGCAAGTAAAATAGCAAGAGCAAAGGAAAGATATATCATTCTCATCGAGTATAATAAGGAAAGATATTTCATTCTCATCGAGTATAATGAAATCAATAACAAAAACTTTGCTATTTTTATTAATTTCATCGTCGTCAGGAACAATTGCCAATCCGTTACGAAAATCAACAAAAAACTTAACCCAATGTACTTAACCCAATGTACGGTTAAAGAAAAGTTTCCGTAATTAGAAAAGTCGGGTATATTTTCAATGGGAAAAGATTTTTTCATTTCAACATTTCGGTGAAATTGGAAATCGTTCCAAATATGTGCAAATTTCTGCTGATGCCTACACGCCAAAGTTTTACAAACATTTTTAAAATTTTTTAGCTTTGGAACAAGTTGTTTGAAATATTGGTGCTTCGCTTCATATCTCAAGGTTGAAAAGTGATTTTTAGGGCCAATTTTTTTTATTATTCTTGGATAATGTATAAGGAAGTGATGTTTAGGTATCATTCGAACATTGTAATCATTGCAGAGTAAATAAAGGTGTCTTTCTATGATCTGACCAAGATATCCAATATGGTTGTATTTCAATGAGAAGGAAAAAACTATTTGTAAAATTTTAAGAAGTGAAGAAATTAGTTCAAATTTTGACGAATTGAGGGAACTACACATGTAATATCTAATCGTAAAATAGTTGCAAAATAGTTGCAACTGTATCGTATTTATTTGATTGAAAAAATTTTTGTTTTTGCTACTGCGCCACAGCAAAAACCGTATAGTTTATTAGTTGAACATATATGATCTTTCTCGAAAAATGCTATGTAAAATTCTTTATTTTTAAAGAGAGCTTTGATGGTGTCGATAATAGGTATATATTGCATTATGTTTTGAATTAATACTTTTCTGTTCTTTTGGAGTTTAGATGAATATTTAGTATCCCACCTAGAACTAATAACAATTTCTGAAGGCTTAACAAAATAATCTGATTCTGAAAATTTTAGACTACGCTTTTATTTTGAAGAAATCTCTTTTAATAATTGAAGTTGATTTTCTTTCTGATATTCAATTTGTTGGACTGTGTCTGGATTCTTTCAAAATGTGATTGCGATTTAAATGTGATATCAACTGCGTTTAAAAATGAATAGTTACTGGGTAAAGGAATTAAATGAGAGTCTAAACTAACAAAATACTGAGTTATTTGTGCCTTATTTTTACCAACAGCCAATATATATGGTGCCTTTTTTTCCGATTCTGCTAGATATTCCCTGTTAGTTAATCCTTCATGCTGAAAAATCAGAAGTCTTTCAACAGCTTGCACATCATTGAGCCGGCGTATCAATTTTTGGCCATTTGCAGGGGGCGGAAGTAGTTTAGTAAGTTTAGAAATGAAATTGTTAGAATGTCAAAATCTGCAAAAAACATTTTCATCAAAACAAAAAACAAATTCAGATTTGCAATAAAACCACTACCTTCTTCTAAATTTTCTTTCCACTTGACTTTATGATATTTAAAACTTGAGATTGAATATTTGGCCACTTATTTACTAGATTGTGTGATTTTTCCTTGAACGTTATTTCGAAATCAAATGAAATCTAAGAAAATAATATAAAAAAATTACACAAAGAAAATTTCTGAATGTTGCAATAAATAAAAATCAATCTTCTCTATTCATGTTCTAGCTTAGATAAAATTTACTTACTAGATTTGGTCATACGAAAAAACATTGACAATTCTTATATAACTTTTCAAAGCTTTTCAGGTTTCTTGTGTATTTTTCTGTTTTTTTCAAAATGTCTTTCACATCATGCTCTTCTTCTGGTAAAGAAAATGAAGGAAGGCTTTCAAAAAGTTGTTCGATATCTTTAGAAATTTTTTCTGTTGTTTCTTTTACGCTTTTAACAACTTCGTCCCTGTTGAATCTTTGATCTAAGCGTCGTTTTTTGGCCTTTGCATTTTTTAGTTTGACTTGCAAAAAACCAGTTGCTTAGTTTAAGAAAGAAAGGAACTTATTAATAATAATATCTTACAAGAAATAAAATAAATTATTTACCAAGCAGTCTCCTTTTGATTTAAAGCATGGGATAATGTCAAAAAATGCTTTTGCTACTGCTTTTACTTCATTGGCGCTGGTGCGTAACCAAATTTTTCGTGGATATAACTTGCAGTTATTGATATTATCTTTCGGCGGCTGAAGGTACTTAAAGAGTTATTCTTTTCACTTTCTTTTAGAATGGAACTACCGCAGTTATGCTTGCAAATGTATTCTTTCAAGGGCATTCATAAATTTTGCTTTTTAAATAACTTTATAAATTGGAATAAGGAGGCGTCTATTGATTACGTGAGATTTTCTTATATGGCCAGACTACTCATCCTATCATTTCTCATGTAATTCATAGACGCCTTCTTTCTTCTTACCGTTGAAGTTATTGCAGAAGTTGCGGTATCACAAACGATGGACAAAGCAAGGGTAGTACTAGCAGGAGTAGTTCTGGTGACAACTTGCAAATTAAAAGACGGATGGGCTGAATACTGTTCAATGTATTCGATAAATACGTCTTCTGGAATTTCCACTCCCTGAGTATTTACAAAATGGCTAAATTCCCGCTTATCAATGCCTGTTTCTCTCAAAACTATTTTACGTTGAAAAAACCACGTAAAAAAGAAAAAGTGTTACACATGATGAAATGATTTAACATAAAAAAATGTTCTCGTTGCTTAGCCACAGTTTTTTATGCACTTTTTTCTGCATCCACTTTACCCGCATTGAAAAAGTCCATGTAGCACAACCTTGTTCCTTCAGCAGCACTTATACGAACACATTTTGAAAATTTGCCTTCAATTATTAATGGAAATATCTTAGTAATCGTACTTAATTCCATTTTCACCACTGATTATTTAAAATTAAAAATTTTTGAGTGTCAAATAAGTGAACGCGAACGCAAATCTGCTAAACTAGCAAAAACAATTTGACAGAAATTTTCTTCGGATCAATTAGATTAAATATTTTTACGGTTCACAGCTTTCAAAGTGATAGCTTCAAAACAAAGAGCAGCATGTCTTGAGCAGTATGACTTTTTTTGTTTCCTATAAGAATTTTGCACTCATGTGAATTTGGTAAATTAAACGAATTTACCAATTTCCAGCTTTTTAAATTATGAGAACATTTGAATGTTGTTTACCTATAAATCTCTATTAATTGTTGCAGGTATTTAGACATTTTTTGGTTTGGATTACAAAAATGCAAAATAAATTGCATTACCACTAAAATTGTAAACTAACCATCCAGTGGTAATTCAAAATAAATTGCATTACCACTAGATGGAAAAATAAATTGCATTACCACTAGATGGTTAGTTTATTCAAAAGTTAGTGGTAATGGAAAATTTTAATGGTAACGGAAAATATTTGCATTATCACCAATCGAAACCACTATATTTTTAAATTTCCAGATTTTGGTGAATTTTTTACTTTTCAACAGGAATATATTCTGATTTACACATGATATCCATATAAAATTTTTAAACTATATTTATTTTATTATTTTTATAGCATTGAATGGTATAAAATTTATAATTTAGTTGGAATAAAAAAAGTTTGGAATAAATACCACACAAATGTTATAAAAAAGATAAAATGTATCCTCAAGTTTTTTACTGTGTAGCTTTAAAAAATATATTTTTTTACCCAAGGAAATAAAACCATACCAAACAGTGCGTTTTTCGAGTGTAATTGGCAGCTCTTCAAATTTACACGTACAAACTGTAAGTGAAGAAGAATATCTTTACAAATTTAGTGATGTAGAAATAAAAACATAGAAATTTTAAACTATGAAACAACTAGAATTTGTATTTAAAATCAAGTATGATTTAAACTATCAAACATTAAGAATTTGTATTTAAATCATATAAAGTCAACATCATAGAAAATATTTTTAAAAAGTAATAAAAATAATAAAAAATTAAATTGTATTTCAGAAAATCGGGACTGACAATCGGGACATTCCGAGTGGAAATCGTGACCTGGCAGCCCTAACAGCAACTGAAATAGTTTTTTCCAATGCAAAATTCTCTTCCAAGCACCAACCAGCGTTTTTTAATGCATTGCTTTCAGCTGTATTCAAGGATGTAAAATTTTTCATGGTGAATGAAATTCTAAGATTGTGTGTACGATCAACTTCAAAACCATTAGTTTTATATCAAAGTTTGTCAAACAAATATGAAACAAAGTTATTTTTAAATTTCACACCTGTTGTTGCTACATCCTTCATGTTTTACTGTAAAGCCATGAACGTAAATCATACTCTCACTTGGTAAGACAAAGAGGTCCTGATTTTGAATTGGTATACGAGTCTCATCATTATTGTTAAAAGATATCGGCCCTTATTATGAGCTGCGTTCGATCTTCGACTGTAGTCGAATGGCCTGATCGAACGAATTTACATTTGGCATTATAACGTACTTTCGACAAAGAGTAGCGCTATTGTGAATTTCGTTCATTTTGTTTGTTCACGGTAGTATATTTCTATCAGGTGATCGTTGTTTTATTTACTAAATACGATTGGTTTGAAAGTTGATCGCAAAAAATAAGACAAAAAAGCTATAACTATGACGAAAATAATTTCCATAAGATTCGACGCTTCGTCAGATGAGGATGAAAACTTGACGGAACCGGCTAGAAGTAGAAAACGGCTGAGCAACGCTTTCTTAAGCTTATCTTAAGCCACTTTTCTGTTCTAACTGGTGGTCCTAAGCAATTTAATTCCAGCGTGAGTTCTTCCCATTTCTTTGTCGCCTGAACTTTGGAACAAATATCCTTTGCAGTCAAAGTTTGCCTCCATCAATAAGACCAGTTTTTATAACTGTGATTTGTTGCTCACCAACTTAGACCTGCATAAAAATTACGAAAACAGTTCAATATTAGTTTTTAGTCTTTAAAAAGGAAAAAACAATCACAAAATACTTAAATTTTTAACAATTATTGCTAAGCACGCATCGCATCGAAAGAAAAATCCTATTCGACTGAAATTTCGATGAGCAATGAACATTTCGATATGGTTACACTGCTCATAATAAGAATTTAACTTTCGATACTCGTTGTTCGATAACCAGCGAAGATCGAACGTCGAAAGCAACAACGAGTATATATCTATAAGAGATTTCACTCGTCGCTCGTTATTTTTTACTCGCCGATATTAGCCATCCATCGACAGGATAGGGTATTTTGATGGGACATTTATTTTATACCCCTTCAAAAGTGCGAGTTTGTTTACATTTTATTTTCTATATTTTGATCATTTTGGCTGCGTGCACAAGGGAGCAAAAAGATCGGTATTTTTTTAATGTGCTTGCCTGTTTCTTCTTATTTGAATATCTAAAGAAATATTGCAAATTTTATGAATGAAAATAAAATTTTACAGCTTCTTATTTGCATGTGCATGGTTGCCGAATTTATTTTGTTTACAGTTGGACATTTTTGTTGTGATTTTGTTGTAGCTATATTTTGGTTGCTGCTGCAGACAAGGATTTTTAGCTATTTCATAAGTTGAATAGAAAGACAGAATTCTGGTTCGGCTAATGAATAATTATTGGATAATAAAAAACTGTAGCAATAAAATAGAATTGGTCTAGCAGTATTTAATAAATTTAAAATAAAACAAAGAAATATTGTAGATTTAATAAATGAGAATAAAAGTTATATATGATACAAATTTTACAAGTTTTTATATATTTGTATATGTGTTTTTTCTTCCATCTTCTTTAGTTTGATTCTAACTGGACATTTTCCCTGTAGCAATATTTTGCTTGCTACTTTGGATACACAACCATTATTTTTAGATACTTTATTAAATCAATAAAAAGGTGAAATTCTGATGATTCGGCTAATGAAATAATTATTAGTCAGGACTTGAAAAATTTTTTTTAACAAAAATACTTTTAATAAATAAAATTAACTTGAATTAACAAAATACAAAATACTTGAATTAACCAAATTTCTTTAAAATCAAAGAAGAATTTATTGTATAAAGATATTCTCCGACTGACGTTGTCCTGCCACCGCCTTACTGCCATATATGAATTTTCATCTAATCGGAAAAAAAAACATTTTGTTTTCACCATTTTCAGTATAGTTGCCGAACGTATCTATATGAGCTATATTACAAAATTTTAGTCTAATACAACCAAAACCGTCCAAAATATGACATTTTTGTTGATTTGTGGTGTGGTAAAATATTTTTCCCTTAACCATCTAGAACTCAAAACAAATCGAGTGCCAAAATTTGAGCTTAATTTACTTTATACCTATCGTTTTAATATTTTAACTGTATTAAAATGTAGAACTAATTTTAATAAAAAAATTTACGAATTTCGTAATCAATTTTTACTAACACTTTTTACAAATTTTACAAAATTTAATACTTTTTAATGCTTGCAATAAAATTTATTCCAAGATTTCTAACCACGAAGGTAGTGTATTATTTTAAAAAATTAAGAAAAATAAAAATAAATAGAATATATGTATATTAGACTGTCCCACTTTTTCAACGTTTCTCAAAAGGTCCCCGGGTCACGTTGATTTCTGATTCTACTCTTGAAAACATGAATTTTGGTATACAACACTTTAATATCAACTAACGGTAAATAGTCGCGCAATCAGCTTAAAGGCTTTTTGGCTAAAAAAAATTATATTTTCGAAAAAACAAGAAATTTTTTCTTCAGTATTTTTCATATCACATATTTTTCATATCACTAATGAAACAATTTTTATTAATTTATACTTATTTAAGAGCTAATGAATTTTTTCATCTTATGCTTTAAGAAACATTGCATTTTCTTCTGTACATTTTTTTAAAAAACTCTGCAAAGTGATTTTGATTAAATTTTTTTCGAAAATTTGATAACTTCAACTCACATTACCCCGCTTTACAAGAGCATAAGGAAGAAGTTTTTAATTATGTAAATTTCGTATTTTGAAGAATTTTACAACAAAAAATTTGATGTAGAATTTGAAGATATATGATATGGTATTTTTATTAAAAAAAAAACACAACTGCACAGTGAGTTTTTTCGAAAAAAATTCAATTTTATTTTTATTAAACGTAGCTACATAAGTATTTATGTAAATAGCCATAAGAAACAAAATTATACGACATTAGTTTAAGTTGTGAAGTATTGTAAGTTTTCCATTGGATCCATTGTCCACGTATTATTTACCATATTTAGAAGTCATATCATCCTTTCTGCTGAATCATTTAAAATTGTTACATTTTTAAAAATTTCTTTATTTCCAAAAAATTTTCATTCGTACTCCACAAGGAAGGATGCATCTTAATAAGTTCCTTACAAGAAAAAATATTGAAAAACTGTATATTATAGTTAAGCCAGCGAAGGTGTCAAAGGCCAACTCATAGCAGAAAAGCTGTATAACAACAAAAAAATAACATTAGCATGCAAAACAGTGCATCGTAATACTGAGAACATACTAGGGCTATTCACAATCCAGTGCAAATGGTCTTGCACCATATCATTTGCAAAATGGTAAAATATATATTTACTCTACACTCCATAGCTAAAATTTACTATACATTGCAATACTAAATTGCAAACTGACTGCTGATTATAAAAAAAAGTAAAGGCGAAAAAAACTGATATGGAAGATAAGCGAATAAAAAACCAAATAATTGTGCTTAAAGAATTTTTTCTACATGAAATTGAGTTAAGCGAAATTTCCAAAGGAAAATAATGTTGCTTTTCATCAATAGGCTGTTGTGAATTTCACGTTTTGCAACAACTGTAGCAAATTATATCAAAAGGCCGTTTACAATTGATAGGAAATTTATAAAATTATTTACAAAAGCACAAATATCCAAAATACACGAAATTATGAATTGCCCTACTAAAAATACAAGCGCATTAAGATCCGCACTTTTGTTAGATTATTGTTGTTTCGAAGAATGATCAATATCTGATCAATAGCATAAAATCCGTAGTGACAAGGAAGAATGACTAAACTCAAGCTATCGTAAAAAAGCGATACGCCATTTTATTTATTGCCATTCTTTGGAAGAATGAAGGTAAAAGCTTTTTAACCATAATAGAGTATCACTTATTTCTGCACATATTTTGTTTGTAACGGTTCATATATTTTAATTCAAATATTAATTAAATTCGTAATATTAATTTTATATATTAATTAAAAATATTGTTTTTTCCGATACTATGAGTTTAGTCATTATTCCTTGTGACCACAGAAATAGTTATTTAAATAATTGCATATTACAAAAATTAAGTTGAATGTCTTGCAATTAAAGCAAATACCATATACATATAACTTTTACATACCTACTTATGTAGCTACGTTTAATAAAAATAAAATGGAATTTTTTTAGAAAAAATTTACTGTGCAGTTGTTTTGCTTTTTTAAAAAATTCCATGTCATATATCTTTGAATAATACATCAACATTTTTGCCGTAAAATTCCTCAAAATATGAAATTTACATAATCAAAAACTTCTTCTTCATGCTCTTGTAACGTGGGGTATTGTGAGTTCAAATGCAAAATTTAAAAACCTACTTTATGGATCGCTATTTCATAATCTTAAGCTATTTCGGAAAAAAACCCAACCAAAGTCAAAATTCGAATAATTTTTTTATTCGAATTTTGGCTTTTGTAGTTTGTAGTTGTAGTTGAAGGAAAATTGAACAATAATCAATCTGAAAAATAGTAAATTTTCAAAAAATTGTTGCTTAAATAGTGATTTAAAATAATTTTGTGTAGGCAGTAACTGCTAAACTAAATATATGTATTTGTACATGTATTTTTGAAAAACTATCCCTTTGGAAACAAACTACCTTGTTTTTAAGAACAACTAATTAATAAACTTATTTAAAATAATGTAGTTTATGAACTACTTTGAATTATATTATGGCGGCATCCACTTCAATTTTGAATAGTTTTTATTGTATTATATATGAAGTAATTGAAAAACTACTTCAAAACAAGTGGCTTAAAACTACTTTGAATTATATTAAGGCGTCGACTACTCTGATTTTGGAACAACGAAATAAAAACTTACTAAATTTCGGGACGATCTCGGGATCCCGGGATTGTATTTTCAGATCCTGAAAATCCCGGGATCGACAAATCTCCAAAAATTGACATCCCTACACCGCCCTAAGTTTTATTAAAAAAAAACCTAGTCTAAATATATACTGTTATTCAATTATATTAATTATTTTTATATTAAATTGTTTTCATATGTAATATTTTACAAAACAATTAAAATCATCGTCTATAAAAAAAGTGATTTTTTCAAAACAAAGTTTTTCTGATCGGCCAGGGTGTTTAAAAAATCTATTAAGTCGATTGGTCTGAAATTTCACTACGTTATTCTACAGCCAATGGCTCTAGCAGATAGTAGAATTGGTAATTTTTAATACTTTTTTCCTATTTTGTTTGCTTAGAAGTTCGAAATTTTTTCATTTTTGTACAAATAAATGTATTTTTTTTTACATGATTTTTGCATTTGTAGATTTTTGGGAATTTTTTCGAAAAACTGCATATATTTTAATTTTATATCAAATCGAATATTTATTTAGCCTATGGCGTTAGACCAATTTTGAAGACATTTGGTGTTTGTATTTTGTTAATTCAAGTTAATTTTATTTATCAAAAGTATTTTTGTTAAAAAAAATTTTTTCAAGTCTTGACTAATAATTATTTCATTAGCCGAATCATCAGAATTTCACCTTTTTATTGATTTAATAAAGTATCTAAAAATTATGGTTGTGTATCCAAAGTAGCAAGCAAAATATTGCTACAGGGAAAATGTCCAGCTAGAATCAAACTAAAGAAGATGGAAGAAAAAACACATATACATATATATAAAAACTTGTAAAATTTGTATCAAATATAACTTTTATTCTCATTTATTAAATCTACAATATTTATTTGTTTTATTTTAAATTTATTAAATACTGTTAGACCAATTCTATTTTATTGCTACAGTTTTTTATTATCCAATAATTATTCATTAGCCGAACCAGAACTCTGTCTTTCTATTCAACTTATGAAATATCTAAAAATCCTTGTCTGCAGCAGCAACCAAAATATAGCTACAACAAAATCACAACAAAAATGTCCAACTGTAAGCAAAATAAATTCGGCAACCATGCACATGCAAATAAGAAGCTGTAAAATTTTATTTTCATTCATAAAATTTGCAATATTTCTTCAGATATTCAAATAAGAAGAAACAGGCAAGCACATTAAAAAATACCGATCTTTTTGCTCCCTTGTGCACGCAGCCAAAATGATCAAAATATAGAAAACAAAATGTAAACAAACTCGGACTTTTGAAGGGGTATAGAATAAATGTCTCATCAAAATACCCTATCCTGTCGATGGATGGCTAATATCGGCGAGTAAAAAATAACGAGCGACGAGTGAAATCTCTTATAGATATATACTCGTTGAAAGCAACTCATAATAAGGACCATCATATGTGGCAAGTAACTATAGTATTCCTTTTTTTTAATGCTATCATCATATGATAATGCTATCATCATTCAGTTAGTATCGTTTGTCGGTGTCTGACGTGTTTGAAATGTCTTCTTGCTCTCGTTGTAACGTGCGAATATTGGAACCTGTTCTAATCTCGTGTGGTTTCTGTTGCAAAATATTTCACGCTGAGTGCACTCAGTTAAACTCTGATACTGTTAATTTAATAATAATTAATAAAAGCATTTCTTAAAAATGTCGCGACTGTGTCAAGATTTTTTCTGGAAACTTTATTTCAAATTTTAATCTTGCACACGACAAAATAAGTGACTTAATCAATCTTTTTGACTCTCTTAAAATTGAGCTAATGCTCTTACAAGTGATTGCCCGATGTTAAGCAGTGCTAACACTAACATTATACATACGCGCTCAAAAACTAAGGTTGTTGAACCTCATAATAAAGCTAGTTCTAACAACAAAAAACAAAAAACTCAAGTTAATGTGCATATTGTGCCTACTTATGAAGCTGAATCTTCAAATTGCCATAATGCTATAAAAAAACCTGTTTCTCCTGCTATTGCTGCACCTGTTGTTGTTGCTGCTACTGCTTTGCCCTCCTCATCAGTTTTAAATTTGCATGCTGCGCCGTTGTATGAAGTTGGAGCTTCTACTAGCCATAATGCTATAAATAAACCTGTTACTTCCGCTGCTCTTTTACCTACTGCTGTTTCTGCTACTGCTGTTCCGTCATCAGCTGTTCTTCTTTCTGATGTCTCTGTGGCTCTTTCTCCCTCTGTCACTGAATTGCCTCTTAGTGAAGTAGGGCATAAAGAAGATTATTTGAGAACTTCGAAATCTTTTGATGCTGTTGTGGGTTGCAATGTAAACAATGAGCTTGATGTTGTTGCTCCAAAAAAATATGTGCATCTAGGATCTTTTTTGCCGACGGTTACTGAACAAAATATTATTGACTATGTTAATAAACATGCTCAAATTGATCGGAAGCATATGGTTTGCAATAAATTGGTAAAAAAAAATGCTCCGATTGAAAATCTCACTGGGATTACATTTAAACTTGGTGTGTCGTCAGAGTTTTATGGAAAGCTGTTTTCACCTTCTCTTTGGCAAAAAGATATCAGAGTCAAACCGTTCCGTTTTTTTCATACTCAATTGGGAAAGAAAACAATGAGGTAAACAAAACAAACGTTGATGGCCTGGTGCCTAATACATATGTTCCACAACCTGACTGCAATCTTTCTCGCTCACTAAAAATCTATTATCACAACATGTCTGGCATTAGAACTAAATCTAATGTAATTCGTCTTCTAACTTCAAATTGTGAATTTGATACAATTGTCCTAGTGGAAACTTGGCTAAATGCATATTTTTCGGATGAAGAATTTTTTGATACAAATTTGTACAAAATATATCGTAAAGATAGAGATGCGGTTAAAACGGAATTATC
Organism: Dichetophora obliterata; assembly: GCA_963920525.1. Lineage (NCBI taxonomy): Eukaryota > Metazoa > Arthropoda > Insecta > Diptera > Sciomyzidae > Dichetophora > Dichetophora obliterata. Next base: position 163,522,210 of record OY986437.1, on the reverse strand, counting down.
CAGAGGAGGGGGTGTTCTTATTGCCGTAAAACGTAATCTTCGCTCTCAACTTCTGTATCTGCAAAATTGTGACTCACTGCTGGATCAACTCTGTGTCTCTGTTATGGGATTTTCAGGAGTTCTCCGACTCTGTGTCTCTTACATACCACCTACTGGTTCAGCTGAGCTGTATGCTGCCCATGTTGATAATATAGTCCATTTATGTGAATCTTCAGATACTAGCGATTATATTTGTATACTTGGTGATTTTAATCTTAATTCTATTGTTTGGTCCTCCTTTGAGGATAATAATATTTTAACTCCAAATAATGTTAATAAGCTTCATGAAATTTACCTTATTGATAATTTTTTAAGTTATGATTTATTACAAATTAATTCATTTCTCAACAAATTAAACAGAATGTTAGATCTAATTTTTATAAGCAACAATGTAAAATTTGCGCTCTCAAATTGTATTTTTCCCCTTCAGCCTGCTGATGTAAATCATATTCCACTATTTTTGCAAATTGAATTTTATGAATTTATCAATAATAGTGAGGATTTTTCAATTAATTTTCATTTCAACAACTGCAATTTTACTCTGCTTAATGAACGCTTTGCTTCTATCAATTGGAATGGACTTTTTCATAACAAAAGTACTTATTCTTCTTATGAAATTTTTAAATCAAATATTTTTGAAATCTGTAGTGCTTTCGTTCCTAGAACAAAGCAAAAAGCATATAAGCTTCCTTGGTATACCAAAGGCTTAAAGAAATTGAAAAATCTTAGAAATAAATTTTTCAATCTTTATAAGACCTCAAATAATTCGGATCACAAAAGCAAATACCTACATTATATGAGGGAATTTAATTTTCTAAACAAATTTTTATATAAACAATATATTTTAAATTGTGAAAGTAACATTAAATTGAACCCAAATTCTTTCTGGCAATTTATTCAGTCGCGTAAGACATCTTCTTATATACCGACTGCGATGACATATAACAACAAATCATCGAAGTCAGTATTGGATACTGTTAACTTATTTGCTGAATATTTTGAATCAAACTATGACTTAGACTTGAATCCTATTGATACAAATAATTTTATAAACCACCAATCATCTTTTGACTTAGGTGACATTAAATTAAGTCTTACCGATGTTACAAATGGGATACTTAATCTCAAAAATTCTCGGAAATGTGATATTGAAGGTCTATCTTCTTTTTTCTTAAAAAGCTGTCTGCTATCACTCTCATATCCGCTATTAGCGATTTTTAATAAATCTTTATCTTCCGGTGAATTCATCGACACTTGGAAAATTGTATGTATTACTCCTATTTTTAAATCAGGTCCCAAGAATGATGTCACAAATTATAGACCAATTTCTAAGCTATCTACCGTCTCTAAGCTTTTTGAAAGAATCATTAAAGAAAAATTATATTTTCTTCTGAAACAGTTTATTATTCCGAACCAGCATGGTTTTGTTTCTGGACGCTCGACGGTTACAAATCTTGCTCTTTTCACAGAGTATTGTATAAATTCTTTTGAATCTGGTTGTCAAGTTTGATTAATAAACTTTGCAATTTTGGATTCCATTCTCGCTTTTTAAAATGGATTGAATCATATCTTCGAAACAGACTTTCTTATGTTTGTATTAATAATGTACGTTCGTACTCTTTTATTGCAACTTTGGGGGTTCCCCAAGGTAGCATTCTTGGCCCTTTGCTCTTTATCTTATTTGTAAATGATATCGCTGACTGTTTAATTCAAATTAATTCAAATTTTTTGCTCTACGCTGACGATTTAAAAATTTTCTCCAGAATTGAGAATCCTTTATATATTTGTTCTCTTCAGTTGGATATAAATAATCTTCTAACTTGGAGTAAAGCTAATAGATTACACTATGCGACAATTTAAGGGTCATGGAATCTAACAAAAAAGCGACCAACACAGATCTATGGTACTAATCTAGACCAACGAAAGCCTAAAAGGGTTTTGCAAAGTTAGCTCGCTTTTAAAAGATATAGGCATTGAAAGTTTTCCTCTTGCAAAGTATTTTTTAAAAATGAATTGCTCATAAGGGTGTTAAATTTTTTTTTAATTTCTCATCCTAAGAGGTCTCCAAAGTTCCATAGGGTGGTCAAGATCGCCCACAAAAATTTTAGAAAAAGAAGAATGCCTCTCTCTTCCGCAAGGACAAAGTTGTGTTTTGAGAAAAACAGTAAAAATAACCGATCTATAAATGCTTTTATTTTTGATATAATAACTTCATATGTCTTAAAGCAAAAGTAAATACAGACTTTAATTAACAATATCTTGCCAAACAAGATGCAACTCTTGCTTTTTACCCACAGTGTCCTGTGTGAAGGATATTCGAATCTTAGGGTACACTCGAAATAGCACAGAACTTTTGATTGTTATCTGGTTGTGTAAATTTTGGCGGTATTTTGTCAAGTGTTTACGTTTTCCTTATATTTGGTGTATTAAAAATGTGCACATTTTTTGCCTATGCATTTACTGTTTTTTAAGAAAATCATATTTCAAAGCAATTTTTCCTCTTTTTGAAAAAAAAGGCTTTAGATATCAAGCATCAGAAGTGGTACCGAAAATAATTTTCGCTATTTGGATTCTTCAAATATCTCCTTTAATGTTATTTTTTTTTCTAAAACACATCTTAAAAACAATTGTTTTTCAATTAATTGAGACTCATCGAATGGCAGGCTCAGAAACTCAAAATTTTAGTTTAACATTTTGGTAAATGATGAGGTGAGGTGTTTTGACGAAATAATAAATTTCATGCTAGGAAGAAAGATTTTTATAAAAAGTCGAAATACGAAAAAGAATCGTGGTCTTAACCTGGTGTTTGAAAAAAATACTTTCAGATAGTGTTTCATTCAGAAATATTTTAAGAATCCAAATTCAAATGCCCCAAATATATACAACCTTATATTAATTTTTTTTACAAGTTATAAAATTGCATTATTATATATATATAGTTTTTCTTACAAAAATCAAAGCATTTTAAGGTCGTTATTTTTTACTATTTTTCTCAAAAAACAACTTTATCTTGTTTAAGAACGATATTTTTGGATTTTTTTTGTAGATCTTAACCACCATGCAACTTTTAAGACCTCTTAGAATGTAAAAATCAATAAAAATTGTAATTCGATACGCCCTAATAAGCACTTTACTTTTAAAAATATTTTGCAAGAGGCAAATTTTCAATGCTTATATCTTTTTAAGGCGAGCTAACTTTGCAAATTCCTTTTAGGGTTTTCTAACTATACACTAGTACTATCATTCTGTGTTATCCGCTTTTCCGTTAGAAAAATGTGTTGCACAGTGTTATCTTTGAACATTTCTAAATGTTATCATGCAACTTTTTCTAAATCAAAAAATATTTTTGACTCTTCCTATAAGTTAGATAACAGTATGATAAAAACAGTTGGTGAAATTCTTGACTTGGGAGTAGTTTTTGATACTAAGTTTTCCTTTATTCCACATATTAATTATATCATTCCGAAAGCATATTCTTTGCTTGCTTTTTTTCGTCGCAATATTTCTGAATTCTTAGATCCGTATACGCATAAATTGCTTTATACCTCATTTGTAAGATCGAAGCTGGAATATGCATCTTTTATTTGGAATCCTTTCTACTCCACACACTCTGTGCGACTTGAACGAGTTCAAAAAAAGTTTCTGAGGTTCTCCCTTAGGACTTTAAATTTTGTTGAACCACTTCCCTCATATAATGTGCGTTGTTTGCTAATACGTCTTCAATCGCTTGAAAGCAGAAGGAGAATTCGCTCACTTATGATAATTTTTGATATTATTTCTGGACACATTGATTGTCCTGCATTATTAAATCTGGTAAATTTCTTTGTTCCTACTCGTCAGCTACGCCAGTATAATATTTTTTCTATTCCATTTCATAGTAGCAATTATGCAGTCAATGAGCCTCTAACGAGAACTATGCTTGATTTTAATGCTCTGTATAGAATTCATAATATCGATTTTTCTTTATCTAGAAATGATTTTAAATCTTTATTAAATGAAATTTTCTTATTTTAGTATACCCTACTTTATTTCTTGTTATGAACTTTTTCAAT